>ML102852.1:74901-209439 GCA_003697995.1 Taxidea taxus jeffersonii
TTTTTTTTTTTTTTTTTTTTTTTTTTTTAGAAACAGAGAGTTTCTGTAGTAGATCATAAGGACTTACCTGAATTCGGGTCAGAATCATCATAGAACGGAAAGGGTAGGTATCTAGGATGATCAGATGTGCCTTCATCAAGCCAAATTTGTAATAATGGGTCAGACTGACCCCATTTCAGTCAATAATAGCACAGAATTTGAAGTTATTTTACAAAACAAGTATAGTGCTGTGGCAATCACAATTTTCTAGTTGCATGTTTTATGTTTTATGCCCTTTCTGAGGTCATCTAGTTTCTTTGTATCTGAAAACTATTCATCCATCTCTCTATCTGTCCCCCAATCTCTCCACATAAGTTAGTGTTGCTTAAAACCTGTGGAGCCTTTTCCAAAACATTAGCTGGGTATGGTTCCTTATGGGACCTCAGATTGAAGATGTCAAAGAGCTTTAACAGACTGCCTCTTCAAGCAAAGTAATCATCTGAAGGTTGTTTTTTGATTCATCAATTTTTTTTTCTATAAACACTTCTTGAATGTAGTGTCTGCCTTTGTAGGCCCTGGGGAAACAATAATGAGCAAAAAAAAAAAAAAAAAAAAAAAAGCAGTCCAACCTCTGCCCATAGAGAGTTTAAAGGGAAGCAAGAAAGGGGTTACGAGCAAGACCCTGCAGCTAATACATGAGTTCAAATTCTGTCCCTTCCTGTCCCTTATCTGATGATCGGCTTTGGAGAAGCTACCTAACTCGGGACTCTTTTCCTCTGTGGGGGTAATAACCGTATCAAATGTATTGCTTTGGGGCACCTGGGTGGCTCAGATGGTGAAACGTCTGCCTTGGGCTCAGGTCATGATCTCAGGGTCCCGGGATCAAGCCCCGCATTGGGCTCCCTGCTCAGCGGGGAGCCTGCTTCCCCCCTCCCTCTGCCTGCCTCTCTACCTACTTGAGATCTCTCTCCCTGTCAAGTAAATAAATAAAATCTTAAAAAAAAAAAGTATTGCTTTACTATGAGTCAGTACATAGGTTCTTAAAAAGTATCTGAAACTGCAAATGCTAAGTTAGAAACGCTCTGAAAACACTGAAATGAATAAATCAGGTGGGCGTTTGGCTATACAGGTGAGGAGCTAAGAGGACAGGCTAGGATGGAGATTGTAGTTTGTGATTCATTTGGATGCCTGTCCTACAGAAAGAGGAGGAGAATAACACCTGGATCCAAGCTTACTGGACTCACACTGAATGCCTGGATAGAGGAGGGGAATCCTGAAAAATAGCAGATGGGGGAGCAGGAGGAAACCCAGCAGACTATGATGTCATAGCGATCAGAGAATGAGAACATTTCAGGAAAGGCACACACAGCAGGTCTAAATGATGCTGTGAGATAAAGAAAGAAGGAGACAGGCAAGAGCCCTTGGATTTACCAACCTGGGGCTGATTGTTGACGTCCGTGAAACATGCTGGTGCGAAAGTAGGAACAGGAACCAGTGATGGTGGGAGATGGGTGGGAGGTGAGAAAACAGAGATTCAATTATGACCCATTCTTTCTAGAAGTTTGGCTAAACGTCAAGAGAAAAATGGGACAGCAGCTGGAGGAAGCATTATTTTTAGGTGGAAAGTACTCAAGAATATTTTTTAATTTTTATTTATTTATTTTAGAGATAGAGTGCAAGCAGGGGAGGTGCAGAGACAAAGGACAAGCGGACCCTGCGTTAAGCACAGAGTTGCATGCGTGGCTCGATCTCATGACCCTGAGATCATGACCTGAGCCAAAATCAAGAGTCGGACACCCAACTGACAGAACCACCCAGTCACTGCCAGAGAATGTTTAGAAATAGATCCAGTCTGAGACAGAGAGTTTGCATGCAGAGGGGAGGAGAACATAGAGAGATATATTCTAGAGAGGCCTGGGGGGGAAGGCCCCACAGGAGAGATGGAGTGGTCAGCTTTTAAGGAAAAGAAAGCGGGTGCAGACACAGATGGACTCAGATGTTTGGCAACGGGAAGACGTGGGACATCCTGTCTGATGGCTTCTGCTTATCTTCAGAATAAAGTCAGGTTGTCTACTGAAAGGGAGAGAAGTTAGTGATATAAGGAGAGTGAAAACTGACTCCATCTTTGAGGAGAATGAAGGAGGAATTTTTCAGAGAAGTAGAACATGGTTGTTAGCTGGGGGGCAGCCTCACCGTAGATTAGTGATTTCTTATTTAAAGTAGATCTCATGTGTGCTATTAGGTGACTTTCTCTGGTGAGAATCTGAAACTCGGGCAGGCGCAGGGGAGACTGGGTTTGTGATTGAGTGGGTTTGTTTGCTTGATTCAAAATGTGAAAGAATAGAGAGCAGACGAATTTTCGAAACAACAGGTTGTATACCCTAAACCAATAAGATAGGAGGGAAATGTGGTGGGAAGATCACCAAATTGTTCTTTTTCTTTTCTTTTCTTTTCTTCTCTTTTCTTTTCTTTTCCTTTCTTTTTTTTTCTTTTCTTTTCTCTGCTTCTCCTTCTTTCTTCTTTCTTTTTCTTCTTCTTCCCCCTCCTCCACCTCCTCCTTCTCCTCCTCCTCCTCCTCCTCCTTCTTCTTATTTTATTTTTAAATCTTACCAGAAAAACTGACCTGGGATTCTATGACTAGGATTTGCTACTGTTTGAACTTGAGTAAGTCACAGATTGCTCCAAGCTTGTCTCCTCATTTGCAGATTCGGTATAATGATGACTTACTTCTCATGGCTTTGTGAATATTGCACCATACTAGCAGTGGTTAGCTCTTAGTAGGTATTTGAACTCATGTTGGAAATGCATCAGAGTCTAGGGGTGCATAAAGTGATTAAGTGATTATAGTCATTTGCTTATTTCTTCTGTTGAATTATTCTTTTTCTTAAGATGTTATTTATTTATTTGACAGACAGAGATCACAAGTAGGCAGAGAGGCAGGCAGAGAGAGAGAGGGAAGCATGCTCCCCGCTGAGCAGAGAGCCCGATGTGGGGCTCAATCCCAGGACCCTGAGATCATGGCCTGAGCCGAAGGCAAAGGCCCAATCCACTGAGCCACCCAGGCGTCCCTCTTCTGTTGAATTACTAAGGGCGGTGTAAACAGCAAGCTCAAACCTCTTGGCCTGTCCCAACACAGCTTGCCTTTCAAAAATAAAAAAAAGAGGGACGCCTGGGTGGCTCAGTTGGTTGAGCGGCTGCCTTCGGCTCAGGTCATGATTCCAGCGTCCTGGGATTGAGTCCCTCATCGGGCTCCTTGCTTGGCAGGGAGCCTGCTTCTCCCTCTGCCTCTGCCTGCTGCTCTGTCTGCCTGTGCTCTCTCTCTCTCTCTAACAAATAAATAAATAAAATCTTAAATAAATAAATAAATAAAAGAGAGAGAGAGAGAGAGAGAGAGAAGAAGGGAAGAAAAGAAGATGACTTCTCATTCCCCTCTCCCCCACTCTAGATGAATGTTGGGGGCATGCCAGACTGGGGGACACCGTGGAAATGGACACAACTATTCAGAGTGAGCACTACATCTGTAGTTCGTAGGGCAGAAGATAGAAGGAGAAATCTTTGACTTTTCTGGAATCAAGTGTTCTTATGGTATTGTTTAGAAACAGTCCCTATGGAAGGAAAAAAAAAAAATCTAGCAAGATCTTCCTTAAAATTATTGTCTGTTAGATTGCTGATCTCATTTTCTACAGATTTTTTCTGTTGGAATTCAAGGAATTTTTGATACCTACGACATTTCATCCCAAGCTATTAGTATGCAGAAGGTAGCCATATGTTGGGCAATTGGTGACTAGCTTTACTCCTTCAACGGCTTTTGCCACAGTGACCCCACATAAAGACCTTCCCAAGCTGTAGAATGTGGTAGAGGCCAACTTCGGGTTCTTTGAGATGAAGTAGGAAAGGAAGCTTTGCTGTTTGTTTTGCTAGCAGCCTATCAGTAGCCTCAAGTCCTCAGACTCCTCCCATCCTTGGCACCTTGATGCTGCCCATCAGCTGGACTGCACCTTGGTTTCCCACTCCTGCTGAGTCCTGGAGTCACAGGAAAGAACAGACAATGGGCTCCCTGGGATAATTATCCTTTATTTATGCACCAGTCCATCTTGGAAGTTTCACTCACTTCAGATGCCAGGCTACTGATAGTTTTGTATATTTAATCAGTAGGGAGAGGCTTTTGTTTTTGCAGGAAAGTGCATGTTGGTTTTAATACCATCATAATTAACACCATTCATAAAATCATGCCGGTAGCTAGTATTTTCTTAGGGAAAATTTATAATTCCATCCTCTGTTCATTCCATCAATATGGCTTCGAGAAAACTACTTCATCTCTCTAGACCTCATTTGAGGTTGATGTGCCTATCTCCTATGGGTTGTTGTGGGATTACATGAAATGAAACATATTAAAATCCTTTTTAGAATTATAAAGAGCTTCATGCAAAGAGTTATTTGATCTGATGTGAACAGATACTCAAACATGGGGCCTGTGCCATAGATATCTTTCTAGTAACCGGGTCTATGCCTGGCAGGGAGTGGGCACTCCCCACGTGTTTGCTAGGCTGTACGCAGTGCTGGTCACAGCACATGAGTCTTGTTTTCCAGTCTAGACAGCACATATCAAAAAATGGAGGCATCAGCATTGCTAAGATTCTGAAGCAAAGGACAGAAATGGGATATTTACATAGGAAAGGAGACGATCTGAGAGACCCAGCACATGTCTCCACATATTTGCATTGTTGATTTGTGGGAAGATGTACGTGTATATCTCCAAAGGAAAGAACTATGATCAGTAAACAAAAGAGGAAAGTAAAATTTGATGGATTCAAAAGAACCAACTCTCTACTAAATTCAGGACAAATGCTCCCTGTGCAGGAGGCTTTTTGTTATTGCTGCTGGTTTTTAAAGCTAAAAATGGGAATGGCCAACACATAGTGAGCGGATGTTTTCCACATGTTCGATTATACTTGAAATGATTTGCAGCCTAACAACTGTGAAAAAATAATACTACCAATTTCTCCATTTGGCAAATCAGTTAACAAGGGAGGGGAAGTGATTCACCCAGGTTAACACCACTGGCAAGTCAGAAAACTGGGTCAACTGTTGCCAGAGCCCAGCGCAGTTTATTGAGTGCCTACTTGGTATTCTTAGTTACTTCACATGTGTTACCTCTAGTCTTCCCAACAATTTTGTGAGCATCCCTTATTATGCCCTTTTGAGATGACAAAGAGACTAAGGGAGGTTAAGTCAAGGTCTATTGTCATGCTTTCGAGGAGTGGCTGAGCTGAGGTCAAAACCAAACTCTAACTTACCCCAAAGCCTTTGCTCTTGCCTGGCCACCACATCTACTGCTCCACCTCTCACAAGTCAATTTGATCCAAAAAAGGGAAAAACTGGTTGTCTCCATGCCCTTATAGTGGGCATTTGGGCAGTCAAACCCTAACATGGTTGATCATCAGCTCCCTCTGGGGAATATTGACAAAATGCACATGTACAGCCTTCTTTGAAGACCTATCAAACCAAACATCTGCAGGATTTACCTAGAAACCTCTTTTTTTCACCATCTTTCCTTAGTGTTTTTGATGACCCTTGGGGTTGGAGAATCTCTGAATCAGATGCTAGGGCAAAGTCCTCTCAGAGAGAAGAGCCTAAGAAACCAGCCATTTTCCTTTGCTTGAAACGTGAGGTTCTCAGTATACATTTGTTTCAGCAAATAAATGGGTGTATAATTGAGCAAACTACCTTTTTGGAAATGGATTGAAAAATAGATAGATCTGGGCTCTAGGGGGTCCATCCTTTATGGACTGTATACTTTACTAGTTTCTTTTCTTTAGTCCTCTCGGTCCTATCTCAGTAGAATTCTTCTCTATTAGTGTCTGTTCACCCTCAAATGTAAACACCATGAAGCCCCAGTCTTGCATCCAAATACACAGATTTTACCGAGAACTGGTCAGCAGGAGCTCTGCAGTGGGTGAAGAATAGCCAGTGACAGTAATGCGTGTGTCCTCAATGTTTATGCACTTGAGTTTTTAACATTGGTTGCTTGTTCCAAACTTCTTATTTGAACCAACTGCATTGGAAGCCACGTGGGAACAACTCTTCAAATGTGTTAGAGAATTTTATGCTTGCCAGGAGAATAGCTTTTTTTTGGGGGGGGGGGGGCATCCAATTTTAATGTTTGCAATCAATTCTAGACTGACCGGAGCCAAGGAATTCTCAACTGTTTATATAAAGTGTTTCCTTTCCTTCCTTTCCTCTTTTCCTCCTTCTCTCCCTCTTCCCTTCTTTCTTTCAGCAAGTAAAAATATTTGTCTAATGAGAAACTTCAAGGGGCTTGGTTGAGGGTCAGAGAATGAGGGAAAAATGGCTCCAAGTTAGGGGTGGCTATTGTCATATTTTTCCCCCAATTCCTCTGCTAATCCCCACATCTTGGCCCGCTGACTAGAGAACCCTCCTGACTGTTGTAAGAACAGTATTTATAACCTATCTTCCGGAATGTGGAAATGTGCACAAGATCTATAAATTGTTTTAGTGTTTCCAGATTGTAACAGAGACACTGGTAGTATAGTTGGGCCTATGGATTCTGCCCCTGTGTGTCTGATTTGAAGCACAAAGTGCCTAACTCCAGAAGTGCTAAGTCCCAGGTACCCAGGGAAACTTTTGTGGAGATTTCCTCTTTGGGTTAGCTTTCTCATTCATAGCCTTTCATGCACTAGGCTATCTTGTCACAATCCAGCCAATGCTGAGACCATTAAGATTTTATTGGGTTTGTCCTGGCGTCATTATATTATGTAATCGGCAGTGCTTATTGGCAATTCTTATTTTCTGTACTATGATTTTTATAGTCTGAGTTTATTAACCGCTCCTGGAATACAGGCTCCTGGAATTAATTAAAAAAAAAAAAAAAATCTCAGGCAGCACTGGGAGAGAAACACTTTGCTGAAAGCTTTTACGTGATTTATACGCTTTGAGTCTCGTTTCCTATGAAAAGAGTTAAATTAGAGTAAAGTAGCCCAGAATAACTGCTGCCATTACGGTCTGCTTTAACAGAATGGCAGGGCCAGGTTCTTGGGGTCTCCAAAGAGCATTTTTTCCATGTTGATTTAAACTCAGCTTTTGGGAACTGTGTTTTCTATTTTCAGTGAAAATTCCCGTTTTTCCTTAGCACCTTCCATTAAACCATTCTTCACAATCTCTAGTTTTCCTGGAAAGGAAGCAGAGTCAGTGCAATATTCAAACAAATAGGAAGGAGAAACAAAACCAAACAAAAAACAATTTTTGCCCTCGATATTTGAAACTCATCTTGTAAGCAAAATCTTTTATTCCCAATATTTAGAGACTTATAAATGGAAATGACCAGTGAACTTGAAACATAGGTTTGTTTATTATCTTCTGGAAGTAGGACTCCTCCAGTCCTTGAGTGAGTGAGAAGCAGGCAAAGTTGGGAGAACGTGCTGTTCAAGTTTTATTTCTTCTCTCAGCTGAGCTGGGTTTCACCTTTTGATCCCTGTTACAACCAGCTTAGGTCCATGTGAAGAACTTCTGGAATCTCTTCCCTTGCTTGCAACTTTTTAGCCTTTAGACCAGCACATAGACAATCTCTGTCCTGCAGCGTTTTTCCTGATACCCCAGGGACTAGGTTAGAGCTCTTTATGCTGTACCATAATTCTCTGATACCCTGAGACTGGAGTACTTTACATAGTACCGTAATTCCCTGCTCCTTAGTTTCTCTCCCCTCACTGACTTTAGTCAAGCACATGAAGCCAAAACCCACATTAGCTCCGTCTCAGACTGTATTATCATTCTAGTGCCCAAGAAATATTGGTTGAATAAATGAATGAAAAACATGTTGCATTTTCATGGTTTTTTTGGTGTCCATGACAAGAAGCATTTTTAGCTTCTGTTTATTAGAAATCTATGCTCAATTTCTTCTATAAAATTAGAGTAACAATGCTAATCTTCTAAGGCACTTATAAGATGCTGTGGGTCAGTGGTTCATAACTGACCATGGTTTTGTCACCCCGGGGGGCATATGTTATGACAGTGTGACTGAAAACATTTTTAGATGTTCGTGGCAGCCCCACACAGAATTATCCAGCCCAAAATGTTAATAGTGCTGAGGTTGAGAAATTCTGGAGTGTACGGAAAGGCACAGAACTTAGCAGGTTCAAGGTGATTTTATTTTGCAGTACATGTTGGAGTTTACCTCTTTGGACAACATAAATAATCATAATTAAGGAGAGAATAATAGTTTATATTTATTATGTTCTTGCCTGTGTCAGACACATGAAAGCTTTCTGCAAATACTATCCTATTTAATCCTCTCAAGAATACTACCAGTTAGGAGCTATTATTATCCTAATCTTCCAGGTGAGGGAAGGAAGGTGTGAAAGGTCAAGATCCTGAGGCCACTCCTTGTCAGGAGTGGGACAAGAACTGAGGGGCAATGCTTTTGACCATTCTACTATACCGCTTTCTTTTTTCCTTTTTTTTTTTTTTTTCTTAAATTAACATATAATGTATTATTTGCTTCAGGGGTACAGGACTATGAAACATCTGTCTTAACACAATTCACAGCACTCACCATTGTACATATCCTCCCCAATGTCCATAACCCAGCCCCCCTATCTCTACCCTCACACCCCCCGGCGACCAACCCTCAGTTTGTTCCTGAGATTAAGAGTCTCTTACAGTTTGTCTCCCTCTGGATCCCATCTTTCTTTTATGAATAGTCTCCAGCTTAAGGTCTGAAAGCATTTCTGTTCTCAGTATTATGTAGGAATTAGCCTGAAAATATAGAGGAAATTTTAGCCTACTTCAGTGAAAAAAAGAGTCATTATTGCCTAGATGTTTGTAATTTTACACTTGCACTAATTTGAACAAAGATACAGTATATTGACTGACATATATAGGCTGTCATTGATGCAAGGATTACAACAAATCTGCTATTTGCTGTAATTTTGTGGGATTCTCAAGAAATTCAAAGAAAACCCTGAGAGTTTGTTTTCATTCAGAACTGAAGTTGTCATAGCTGATCAACGTATTGTGATCTTGATGGGATTTTTCTTCCGATAAGGTGGATAAACAGTGACAGTTTGTCCAAAGTAATCCCATTAGAGGATTTCTTCAGGACCACATCCTCCTCTTACATAATTACAAAAGAAGCACTCCTAAGTAGAGTCTGTCAGCAAGAGAGCCAGGCCTGGGGCAAAGGATGAGGGGATGGGGCTTTTCCCCTTCCTTACAGAAGACAAGGTGCAGACAAATGGAAAATGTATAATTTGGGAGCATGACAGTTTCCAGGTCCAACACCTGAGTACTTTGTTAACTCCCAGTGATTATTGCTTTGAAGTTGTTACGTGATGACCTTTCTAATTAAATTTGATCATCCTCAAGTACTAGTTCGTTGTTTCCAGGGCCCTAAAACTTGGCTGGAAACATAGTTAAGAAACATTCATTCTTTTTTACTTAAGAACTTAGAACTCTGGAGCAGCTGTTTTTCTCTCTTCGGAGATTTCTGAGCTCGCATCACATGTTGAAGATTCCTGTGGAATACTCGGAACCGGGTTAGGTTCTGTTCTATCGCTCTCACTTTCCTATCTCCTGTGAAGAGTAAATGCTAATGGAACCAAAGGTTTGTTCTTAAATAAATCCTGCTGTATCAAGCGGGCTCCCCTGATTACAAATAACTTTTTAAGCTCCTCCTGGGCATTAGTGTTTGTTGCTCAGACATACATTTTCAAGGGTATGTTGAGGCCAAGTGTATGCTATGTCATTGCACTACTCCTCCTACAAGATGTCATTTATGTATAAGATAAAATTTGAGACTATCTCCTGGGGACAAAAGTGATCAATATGCCTTATGCTCTTACTATTCCTAAGAGTTACTTGATATGCTCTTGCATTTGTTTTATATTTAATAAAGTAAAACGTTTGAATGATTAAATGTTACTGTGTTTAGGGGAATGCCTCTCAAATGTTAATGTGCACATCCTAGGTTCTTGCTAACATACAGGTTCTGCCTTTCCAACAACTTCCCAGCTTGAGCTCACATTCCTGGGCCAGGATCACCTTTGAGTAGCAAGCTATTGGGGAACACCGAGATGGTTTTAAAATTTGAAATCTGAGCTAAGGATGACATCAGGCTGATGATATTAAACTCATTTTTCCTGTACTATCCCATTTGTATTATAAATTATTCTTTAAGCAGGTAGAGAGATTTTTGCTGGAGTGGGGGGATGGCTCCTGTCTAGTGGTGAAATGTATATTTTTAAGTCTTAATAAATTAAATTATGTTTGGTTTTTACATGCAGTATCACAGCTCAAGCAGTTTTTGCCTGGACAAACACTCCCTATCCCACCCCTTTCCCTTTAAAAGTTTTTTAATAGTAAGACATGCATTTTGCTGTTTCAGGTCACCAGAGGCATTTTTCTTTTCTTTTTTTTTTTTTTTTTTTTTTTTTTTTTTAGGTGTTCACATTTTTTTTTTTTCTTTTAAGTTGTGGAACAAATTTACAATATCCTTGACACTTAAACAGCATTTACAGTATTTTTTTTTCTTTTTTAAATTATGTTTCTAAAGATAGCTAAGGAAACAATTTCAAGTAGTTCCCCTGTGCTTCTAGATACAAGTTGTTTTGAGTTTCTGTCTGTTGGTGAGAATTAAGAAACTCATAGCTTGCCATGTCCTGTCATGTTAGCTTATTTTGTAAGAAAATCAAATCTGGCACCTTTCAATTAACTGCTTTACCTCTCTGATCTAAAAACAGACAGAACACACAGAGCAGGAAGGCATCGTTACTATCTGTGGATTGCCTTTACTTCCCCAACTGGGTGTGCCATCATTTCCAAGTCTGCTGACGGCCCTTCTTGAAAAGTAGAAAAAAAGCCCTCACAGATGAGAGGAAAGTGGTAGAGTTGAAAAATAACTTATTCCCAGTCATGAGCTTGGCAGCTCTCAAGGAGATTGGAAGGGTATATCTCACCTGTACGTGGAGGTCCCGAAAGGGGGAATAAATAGAAACGTTATCGTGGACCGGAGCCTAGTCGTTCTCCTTGGTCGCTCAAGCATAAACTATTTTGGAGAAAGGCGAAGATGAAAAGAGGCAAAAAGTGGGGAAGAAAAGAGAAATCTTCTCTCCGCCTTCATGCATGCTTCTGTGCGTTACTTTTATTCCTCTCCCTCACAGTGTCAGATCAAAAGGACACATCTTTTTATTTTATTTTATTTTTTAAATTAGTTTCCGAGGTAGAATTTAGTGATCCATCAACTGTATATAACACCCAGTGCTCTTTCCATTAATGCCCATTGCCCAGTTACCCCATCACCGTACCCACCTCTCCTCCTGTAACCTTGTTTGTTTCCTAGACTCCAGCATTTCTCATGCTTTGCCTCCCTCTCACTTTTCCTCTTATTTTATTTTCCTTCTCCCCGATGTTCATCAATTTTATTTCTTAAATTCCACATATGAGTAATCATATGGTATTTTACTTTCTCTGACTGACTTAATTTCATTTAGCATCATATCAAAAGGACACATCTTTTTAAAGGACTTCATTAGTCCCTATCTTGCCTTTGTTTATTTATAACGAGAATGGGTTTCACGTGTTTGCCCTCAAATTGTATTATTACTCAGTCACTTGTGCAGTCTTGAAACAAGATGTGAGCAGTTGGATTTGTAGGTGATAATCATGATTGATTCAGTGGATTCAACAATGAGCCTTGCTCGTTTTTATTTGGTTATGCAAATGGATATGTAAGAGAAGGTACTGATGGACTGATGGGGATGTAAATTTCACAGTATGACCCCTGAGGGTGAGAGGTAGCATTGAATCATGTTCCTTTTTTGAATACCTTTTCAACCAAATTATTGTTACTTAAAACATCACTTTAAACCTGCTCCTGCCTCTCTGGCCACTTGGTCCCAGCTCTTGAAGGGTGAAGAATCAGATTAGCCCTTCATCCATTAGGACTCTTAACTGACTTTTTTCTCTTTGCTTTCCTACAACAGATTGCAGATTGAGCTTAACCAAGAAGTTCAGAGTCTGATCAACGCTGACCTGATCTACAATACAAGAAGGGAGTTCTAGTTCTGCCTGCCCAGTTGGGCCCCTGGTGACCGCTGATAAGTTGGCTTCACTCATTGCCTGTGTGGAAAATTCTCCCTATTGAATTTTTTTTTTTTTTCATATGGAGGACAATAACAAAGAAGACAACACAGGCTGATAAGACCAGAAACCACAGGAGAATTCTTTTACTACAGGCCTTCAAGACTTTTCCTCTACGTGGAGTTCTGGACTTTAACAGAACCCTGTTCAATCATTTTGGTTTTGCTATATATATATATATATTTTTTTTTTTCTTCTCTTTTTAGTTTCCCTACCACCTTGTATTTTGTTTCTGTACTTCAGAAATGGGCCTACAGACCACACAGTGGCCCAACCATGGGGCTTTTTTCCTGAAATCTTGGCTTCTTATCTCCTTGGGGCTGTACTCACAAGTGTCAGAAATCTTGGCATGCCCTAGCGTGTGCCGCTGCGATAGGAACTTTGTCTACTGTAATGAGCGAAGCTTGACCTCAGTGCCTCTTGGGATACCGGAGGGCGTAACCGTACTCTACCTCCACAACAACCAAATTAATAATGCTGGATTTCCTGCAGAACTGCACAACGTCCGGTCCGTGCACACGGTCTACCTTTATGGCAATCAACTGGATGAATTCCCCATGAACCTTCCCAAGAACGTCAGAGTTCTCCATTTGCAGGAAAACAACATTCAGACCATTTCACGGGCCGCTCTGGCCCAGCTCTTGAAGCTCGAGGAGCTTCACTTGGATGACAACTCGATATCCACAGTGGGGGTGGAGGACGGGGCCTTCCGGGAGGCTATTAGCCTCAAACTGTTGTTTCTATCCAAGAATCACCTGAGCAGTGTGCCTGTGGGTCTTCCTGTGGATTTGCAAGAGCTGAGAGTGGATGAAAATCGAATCGCTGTCATATCAGACATGGCTTTTCAGAACCTCACGAGCTTGGAGCGTCTGATCGTGGACGGCAACCTCCTGACCAACAAAGGCATCACCGAGGGCACCTTCAGCCATCTCACCAAGCTCAAGGAATTTTCCATTGTGCGGAATTCCCTCTCCCACCCCCCTCCCGATCTCCCAGGTACGCATCTGATCAAGCTCTACCTGCAGGACAACCAGATCAACCACATCCCTTTGACAGCCTTCTCAAACCTGCGCAAGCTGGAACGGCTGGATATATCCAATAACCAGCTGCGCGTGTTGACTCAAGGGGTCTTTGATAATCTCTCCAACCTGAAGCAGCTCACCGCTCGGAATAATCCCTGGTTTTGTGACTGCAGCATTAAATGGGTCACGGAGTGGCTCAGATACATCCCTTCATCTCTCAACGTGCGAGGTTTCATGTGCCAAGGGCCTGAGCAAGTCCGGGGAATGGCTGTCAGGGAGCTGAATATGAATCTTTTGTCGTGTCCCACCACGACCCCTGGGCTGCCCGTCTTCACCCCGGCCCCAAGTACAGCCTCTCCAACGACTCAGCCTCCCAGCCTCTCTGCCCCAACCCCCAGCAGAAGCGATAGGCCCCTGACTCCCACCACTTCCCGACTGCCCACCATTCCTGACTGGGACGGCAGGGAAAGAGCGACCCCGCCTATTTCTGAACGGATCCAGCTCTCTATCCATTTTGTGAACGACACGTCCATTCAAGTCGGCTGGCTCTCTCTCTTCACGGTGATGGCATACAAACTCACATGGGTGAAGATGGGCCACAGTTTGGTGGGCGGCATCGTCCAGGAACGCATCGTCAGCGGTGAGAAGCAGCACTTGAGCCTGGTGAACCTGGAGCCCAGATCCACCTACCGGATTTGTTTGGTGCCCCTGGATGCTTTCAACTACCGAGCTGCGGAAGACACCATTTGCTCTGAGGCCACCACCCACGCCTCCTACTTGAACAACGGCAGCAACACTGCCTCCAGCCACGAGCAGACGACTTCCCACAGCATGGGCTCCCCTTTTCTGCTGGCGGGCCTGATCGGGGGGGCAGTGATATTCGTGCTCGTGGTCTTGCTCAGCGTGTTTTGCTGGCACATGCACAAAAAGGGGCGCTACACGTCCCAGAAGTGGAAGTACAACCGGGGCCGGCGGAAAGATGACTATTGCGAGGCAGGCACCAAGAAGGACAATTCCATCCTGGAGATGACCGAAACCAGCTTTCAGATCGTCTCCTTAAATAACGATCAGCTCCTTAAAGGAGATTTCAGACTGCAGCCCATTTACACCCCGAATGGGGGCATTAATTACACAGACTGCCATATCCCCAACAACATGCGATACTGCAACAGCAGCGTTCCAGATCTGGAGCACTGCCACACGTGACAGCCAGAGCCCCGGCGTTAGGAAGGCGGACGGGAGACTCTCGAGAACACACACGTGTGTGCACCTGGAGACACGCGAATTACATTTGATAAATGTTACCCAGATGCATTTGTGCATTTGAATACTCTGTAATTTATACGGTGTACTATATAATGGGATTTAAAAAAAAAAAGTGCTATCTTTTCTATTTCAAGTTAATTACAAACAGTTTTGTAACTCTTTGCTTTTTAAATCTTAAAAAAAAAAAATAGTCGCTGAAGTACTGTACAGGGTTGTACAAGGAGAACCCAACGCCAAGGCAAAAGACGGAGTGATTCTTCCTCATGAGGCACATTAACCATTTTTGCTGTGGAAGCTATCAGAATAAATTCCTTTCTTATGGTCGGTGGTTAGATGAAAGGGCAGATTAGAAGAGCTCATCAGGGTAGGCTAAGTGATGTGGGTGAAACAAGAAATGGCCCAGATACCTTCATGCTATTTCTGCCCTTCCTAGACTGGAAGAGAAGTTAAAAATCTCAAAATATAAGAAAGGAGGTAGTTACCCTGATTTGACCCAAAGCAGGAAATAGAGAAAAGTGTCATGAGGAAGCCCGTTCCTGTAAGATAAGTTAACCCAACCCGGCAGAACCCAGCAAATGACATTTTGGAAAAGAACTTCAAACTCGGGTGTTGGCTTTCTGACCGGGAGCTTAAAAATCACTCCTCATGCTGCCCTGACCCTATATGATAACAAAGTTAGAGACTTGAGTCTGATTTCAGAGAGGTAGGATGTTCCAGCAAGAAAACTCCCTTTAAAAGTGTTACTATTCAAATTACATGTCAGGTTGAATCACATTCAACAGAGATATATTCTAGAATACTTTTTTAGAAGAGGCTAATAAAATAACGGGAAGAATTATATTGAATGGAATTATTTTTGATAATGAGAATTATTTGGGTAGATTCACTGCAGCTATGTCAACATGATATTTAGACCAACAAGAGGTTAGTGTTTGGAATATACTGAACTTGTGATTTAAAAACTATTGATACCATTTAGACAAAAACAAGTGATGAGCGGTTCTGCTATACTTTATCAAATCAACACGTATCATGTTGAAATAGCTTGAATTAATACCTTTATCCCCTCGCAAATTTGTCTTCCAATCACCTCACATATATTTTCGTAATTAGCTATTTATGCTACATTTGTTTGACTTTTTTTCCCACTCTGCTTAAAATTTGAAAGAAAATTTTAGATGACAGTTTTGGTTGCACAAAACATCCATAAATACTTATACACTTTAAAATGTATACTAATTCTCAGTGTTAATAATTCTATGGGGACACATCAAAGCTGGATGAATTTTTTTTAAAGCAATACTGAGTTTCCACCTTGAACTGACTTGGACCCTGTTCCAGTTTTGAAATTTCATTTATACCTTTTCAGTCTTGGATGTCCCTCTTGTTTGGGAATCATGGAGGGATGATCAATCTTCTATTAACAGGATAACGTGAAAAATGAACAAGTCAGGGAGTGTGAGCTTGTTCCCCTAATCTTGGCAGAGTGGGGCATACAGCAGAGGGCATAGGGAAGGGAGGGATGTCTGTGTTTAATTCTAAATATTTTTGAAACAATGCCCATCTTCACAAAGTATGTTTAATTTACTCCTTTTCATCCCTTAGATGTAGAAGGGCTATCGATCGCATACATTATCTAAAATACACACACCCTTGGAAAATTTCTTTAAAAAATCAAATTCCATCCTGTGTTGCATATTTCCTTTACCACTGGCCATTTTTTTAGGGACCTCTGAAGTTAATGTCACAATCATTTTTGTTTTTTTTCTCTCTCTCTCACTTTTAACAAAATAGAACTGTGATGTGTCTTCTTTGTAAGAGTTTAGGTATAAAATGCTATGCAAGTTTTTCTTTATAGTAAGAGCTTTATTTTCTTTAATAATGTACCCCCAACTTATATGTTTTAATCTCCCTTGTCCCTCAGAATAAGCAGAAAATATAACTGAAGTTATAATGTTGTAGAAGCAAGAATCGAAACTGCAGTCAGTTGAGCTGAAATTAGCTACGAATTAATTTGAATTAATTCTAAAGTGACTTAGGCTTCCATTTTAGTCTATTAGCTAGCAAATTTTGGCTGTTGCTATTTTAAACCTAATTCCACACAGCGAAGGGACAAGACAGTCTGTGAAGGTGATCAGTGTAAACAGTAAGCCATGTAACATTCAGGACAATGACATGGGGTTTTGTGTACTTACCTGGATAATTCCCTTCCACTGTCCTCTTCCCCTTGGCTGTGTAGATAAAACTATGTGTTCAAATGATGGTACTTGGACTTTTGAGGGTTTTTTTCTCTCTTATCCACAAAATAATCATTCTCATTTATTTCTATTGTGTGTAGAACCCTAGCATAGTATTCGGCTGCTGAACCATTTTTGCTTTGGGCCAAGAAGACCAATGTTAGAGAGGTTTCTATGACGTCTTACGGGATTCATAGAATTATTTGGGGCATGACTGGTACAATGAAGACCTAGTCCTTTGCTAGAAGATGCTCCTGAGGAGATAGAATGTAGTTCTAGGCTTCACTTTGCTCTTGCACACAATATGGCAGAGACTGCTAAAATTCATATCAATGTGTCATTTGTCATGGCATACCTGGGGCGCTCGCTTACACCAGGATAGAAAGCACATCACTGTATTTGTAATGTCTTACGTGTCTTAGGAAAACTGCTGACTAACCAACCATCGGTATTGGATTAGGGTTTGACTGGCATTTGCAGTCACTTTTGCTGTCATTGTTTTGTATTTTGAGATTAGTCAAGAGTCACAGTTGAAGGCGCAGGCCCAGTCGTGAACAAAGCCATACACAAGGGACTGGCTTATGAAGAGCTTGACACTCTTTGACCAAACAAGATGATCAGATAATACGCAGCCACTTTCAGAGCTAGGGGACTGTCACTGTGCAGAGGAAATTCTAAAAGGAAAAGATATAGCCATGGTCACACAGATACTATGGATAGTTATTCATACCCAGGGTTGCCATTAATACCTAGTTGTTTGGAGAGATGTGCTTGAATAGAGAGAGGCTCTGGGCTTCCCTCAAAACTGTCAGATGCATTAACAGTCATCGCAATGCCCAACAGCGGGCAGAGACAAAAAGTGTGTTTCCCTGCCTAGTTTCCCTGTGTGAGAAGTGGAAAACATTCCATCCCATGAGAAATGATGCAATTTCTAATTATCTGGATGCTTGTTGAAAATATATTAGATATGTTCTTTGAGGTAAAAACAAAAACAAAAACAAAAAACCTGTAATGCGACTAGTCTGGCAAAATTATTAATGAAGTAGCTAATTCTAAGTCCCCATTTCCTATGAGTGCAGATCATGATGGTCTTAGTCATTTCACAAGATCACAACTTACTTCCCCTCTGTGGAGAACATGCTCTGCATGTGGCCAGCAGGACACCCAGTCCAAACATCACGTCCAGGGAACAGTTGCTGCACTAGTCTGGGGAACCTCAGCTGGAGAGCTCAGTGCAACTTTTGACCATGAAGTGGTTCATTTCCATTGCCATCTTTGTTGATAGCATTTTCTTGAACCTACAACAAGAAGACATTAGAACATGAGAAGAATGGTTTTGCCCATGATTTTCCTGCTTCATGGGAAAGCAAAGCAGTTTCTTTGTGCCCCAAAGGGAAAGAGATACAAACACGAAACAAAACATTCTCCAGTTCTTAATCATAGTCAAAACTGGCCTGATGTTTTTGTTTGTTTGTTTGTTTGTTTGTTTGTTTTAGTCAAAATACTAATGAAGAAAGCTATAGCTTACATCCTTCTCTGATTTCTTCAGCAGGGTCAAAAGACAATTGCTGGCAACAGGGATGTTTGTCACAGATTGTGGGGAGAAAGATTTGTGCATGTATGATACCATTGTTGTAACAAATGGATCAGAGTCTTGTGCTATGGTTTTCATTTTTCTTTTTCTAGTGGCACATTCACCGAAGAGCACAAAGCAAGGCCATCGCAACAGACATTTTTAAATGAGCATGAAACACAAACATGCCTGTGCCCACACACACAAACACACACCCCGACACATTTATAAAGTTATCCATGGGATGTAAGATTTATAACCTTTCTGAGGTAAGGTGAAGCTGTCGCCACTGTCTGTTCCTCCTAGGGCCAGTATATATATTCACTGAAAGTTAATTCCAGTGACTTGTTATTGTTTGAGCCATATGTTGATTTGCTTCCGTTTTACGTTTAGTGTGTTCTCAGTGACAAGGGACTGCAAGGGGCTGGAAGATTCTGCATTACACACCCTCTGAGACCTACCCTGTCACACACTTTGTGAACTATCAACTTCACTCCACACTATACAGTACCTTGTTGATATATTCAGTAAAGGCTTATTTTAAAAGAAAACCACATTGTGTTTATCTGAGTAAGTTCATTGGGGTTCTACCAATACTTGCATTTTTAATGTTAAAAAGAAATATGGGATGCTTCCTGATGATGCAGGAGGGTGGCAGGGATGAAGAAGGTAGTAGGATCTTTCCCTTTCTCCTACCTGAAAGAAGTTATTTTTAAGGCCATGTGAGCCTTTTTGTGTGAGGGGTTTCTATGATATCTTCATGTTTTTTTCTATTTCCCAACTAGATTGTGTGTTTCTATGAATATCTTTTTAGTATACAGACATACATCAAACATATTGTTTTGTATTTGTAAAATCTGTGTTGTTTCGGATAGAGATAAATACCAATGTAGTTATCCAATCAGAATAATCTTTTTTTCCTATTTCAACACATAAGCTATTGGATTTAAATGTCAATTTTCTTTACATATTTTCATGGTACATTTCTACTTCAGATCTATTTATAGCTCATGTACCCATACTTCTAATGAGCACTCATGAAAATGTATCTATTCATATGTTCCACTTCAACTCAGATTAATCTCAAGGTTTGCCAGAGCCCTTTCTCTAACTCTTCTTGACCATTTCACTAATAATGTATTTGACAGAGATTAAATCAGGAAATAAAATCACGACACTTCAGTCAACTAGTGTTAATTATTGTAGACTCTCTGTTGGAAAATTAAGTATGAAAGACAATGGTAACAGGTGATTCATATTACACTTGGGAGATTTTATGTCAAGTAATGTCCAGGAAACTCTTAGTTACTTTTACCAAGAATTACCTTACTCTGTGAGAATCAGACCCTTAGTCAAGGAATACAATTCATACAAAAAAAAAATTATTAAGATCCTTCTACTTTGTTCCAGGCACCTGGCTGAGTATAGAGTTTTTAGAGAGGAATAAAATGTAGTCTTAGGCAAATCAATCATATCTTCCACTTCAATCATATCTTCCACTTCTCTGTGTTCCTAAAGAAATCTGTCCATCCAAAGTATTTACTCCTTATCTACTTTCTACAGAGTACTATGTTAGATTCTTCTGGGGATTGGGAGAAAAATATGACTCTTCTGCTAAGGAGCTCATAGATCATGCAATAACTCATTTTCTAACACTTTCCAGATTTTTAGAGACTGTGCATTCTCTCAAACTCACCAGAGTGTCTAAGGTGACAAAAGAAACTTCTTGGCAAATTTGGTGATGCATTAGTTGTATATATTAGATGATCTTGGTGTTTAATAGATGACACAAAGTGATAGTGCACTGATAAAATTAGAATTGAATTTGAATTAACTTTTCAAACATATACTACATGATTGAACATTTAGGAATGGTGTTTGGTAATTAGACATGCAATCTTAAACTTCCTTTGGGCACCTGAATATAAACTAATCTAAAACAAGAACAATGGCACCTTATAATCATTGAGCACCAATGTAAGACCATATATAGAATGCTTTGATACATGTGGTCATATTTTGTCTTTATCCATGTAAGGTACGCTATCATCATTTTTCAGATTGTAAAGCTCAGTTTCCCGAGAGGTATAGTGATTGGTCCATGATCACAAAACCTGTAAAATAGCAAGAGTCGGAATTAACCTAAACGTGACTCTTAGGCTCTTAATTATTTCCTGTCTCTTAATAAATTGACTAGCTTTAAGACTGACTAGGCTTCAAGGCAAATTCTTTGTCAATGGTTAAAATTTGTGATGATGGAGATATCACGACTTCACTCAGTGGATGATATTAACTATTGTTCATGACAAATCAAGGGAACATTCTTAAAACCTAAAAAGTATCTGTCTTTTCAATCCATTGGTTACATATCCCTGTTTTTTTAATAGAAATTGTTTGTTATTATTGAGTGACTGCACATTTATCTGATTTGAAAGCTTCAAATGGAATCAAGATATGCCTAAACCCAGAGGGTGAGCTGAAAGAACTATTAAAAGGACCTGAGTCAGGTTATTTTGGGTAATGAATTTGTTTCATACTTGAGAGGTTGCTCGAAGTGTTTTGTAGATCCTGCTGAAGGTGCTCATATGTCAGAATCTATTAGGGTCTTAGCAAACTGGCTTCTGGATTTACACTTTTTTTTTTTTATAGCACAAATAGAAAATGTGTGTTTTAGAGGATATAGGAGTTTTGTTTTCATTAGTTATACTGAAAGTTAAGGGTAAAGAATTTGTAACGGCACACTCTAAAACAGATGCCTTTTTAGCACACACACCGACTGATGAACCCATTTACCCATTTTCTTGGTACAGAGTCTAAACTAAATGAAAAATTTATTACATCTTTAAGGAGATTCTGATCATTTCAATGACATAATCAACATCCATATTGGGTCACTATTCTTAACCAAATATAAAATTATGCTTTTTGAGAGTCTGCTAAACTCCATGATTTGGGTAATAAGGGCCTTTGTTATTTTCATTTTTCTTTTTTTTTTTTTCCATTCCACAAATATTTGCTGAGGCCTGGTAAGTTTTGGTGCTGACAGTAACTTTGTATCATTGAAAATCTTCCCTGGAAGTTACTGGCATTCAATACATGGGTTAGGCTTTTTTCCACTTCTTTGCTTTCTTTAAGTGCTCACACTCTTATATTTAAATAATCCAGCACATTTCTACTTCCAACACTTGTAAGATTTCACGAATTTATTTTCTTCTTCAGTTTCCAAACTCTGGCATGGCTAAGAAACTTCGGTCTCTAATCCACTTACATTTTTCCTACACACTGTGGGACAAAGGACAAAGATCCGTAAAGAATGCCTGACTGTGACACTGTCTTGGTTTCAAAATATTCCATTGCCATGACTTTAAGAGGCAATTCAAACTTTTTGTATGATGTATATGCTGTATATACATTGCTCTCTGACATTCCTTGCCAGAGTGTCCCCCTCATTCATCATGTGCTCTAGACTAGAGTGGTCTATCTCCAAGGAACCTCCAACTCCTGACTCCCGTGGTTTTGCTCAAGGTCTTATCCTGTAACATGCACTTTCTCCTTTGCTCAGTGACCTGTTCCTTCCTCAAGATACAACTCAAGTGCCCCCACCTTTGGGAAGTTTCTCAAATAATATCTGTCAATTATCTGAGCCCTCTGTGCAGCTAATATAACTTCAAAATACTTTTATTTATGGCATCTGTATGTTGTGGTTTTTCATGGGTCTGTTTCATGCCTATGCTCCAAGCCCCCTGAAGACAGATGACATATTCTGTCAATTGCTGTATGTCATCCAGTGCTAAGTATAGTGTCCAGACCTTGGCAGGTGTTTAGTACATGCCTTTGGGTAAAATGTGAATAGAACACATGAGACCCTGCCATGATAGCAGGCTCCCTGTGGGGTCAGGCTTCCCCGAACAGCAACAGCTCAAATGATAGCTTCCTTGTCAATCTTCTATGGCTCGATGCCTTTCTAAAAAGCCTCAGAAAGTTCTGTGAAATTCTGGATACGTAGAATTAGCCTTGCTCAAATACCACAATATACACTTTACAAGAATAAACAAAACATACACTTTTCTAAACAAAAACAAAAATAAAACAAAACAAAACTCTTGTTTACCCAATGGCAATTTCTATAGCAATTATTGTTTTCATGATTATTTGATGACCACACATTTATCTGATTTGAAAGCTATATTACAAAATCAGGATATGTCTGTACCCACAAGAAAGGCTGAGAGAAGTATTCAAATTATTTGAAGAACATACTTTTTTAATATTTCGCAGACAACCTAAAAGTTCTAGAACTAGAATTTTAAGTTGCAGACAACCTAAAATTTCCAGAAAGCCTTGTAAAGAGATATCTTGAAGAATTATCTTAAAACAAAATGTCATCGTATGGGAAGTACCTGACACGTGGGTAGACATAAAGTCAAAGTAAAACACTTTGACAGTTTGCTAGTCAGGATGAATTTTTCACATGTAAAACACAGAAGCAGATCATTTTTTTGTTGTTGTTGTTTGTTTGTTTCCATCAGCAGTATCAAAAGGGACAGTCATTATTCACTGTGTCATATTTTATATCTAAAATATGGTATGTATCATTTAGAGGTTCACATATTATTATCTCAGTTATTTGTTACAAGAATAAGTAGTTCTCTTCTAGAAATGATTTTCCCATAAAAAAGGAAGCAGGGGAGGTGGTATTTATTAAGAACTCACACCTGAAACAGGCTGACTTATTTTGGACACCTGTCTCTGCCCCTTGACCTTGTTAATAACTTCTACTTTACGGTCATCAGTTTCTTTGACTTGAAGTAGAGACAGTGAAGTTGAACACGTATGGAAGATGTCAGAACTGCAGGCATGGAGAGGAGCTGGCAGTGTCTCAGACTAAGGCGAGCATTGAATACCTGGCATTGAGAACCATGTATTTTCCAGACAAACGTTGTTCGCGAACACAGGGTGACATATTGCCAACTTTATATGAAGAAACCAAACTTTGTGAGTATTAAGGTCAGAATTATACATAAGAGTCAACTATTCAAAAGTAATTAGCATCCCAAGTTCCACATAACTGTGTACAACCATTATTGATACAAGTTGACAGGATTTTTTTTTCCATTTTCCCTATTATCTTCTTTCTTTCTTTCTTTCTTTCTTTCTTTCTTTCTTTCTTTCTTTCTTTCTTTCTTTCTTTCTTTCTTTCTTTCTTTCTTTTTCTTTCTTCCTTCCTTCCTTCCTTCCTTCCTTCCTTCCTTCCTTCCTTCCTCCCTTCCTTCCTTTCTTCCTTTCTTTCTTTCTTCCTGGAAAAGTTGTGGAAAAGGAGGTGCCATAAGGCAGCACAGAATCATACCAGGTCCTCCGTCTCATGATGGGTGGGACCACTGAGCAGCACTGTTGAATGGGTAAAAGAATAGACTTTTTGTAGTGTAGTTAGCATGTTTCCTCTCCGATCTTCAAAACATATGCATGGGATTATTGATGAAAATTAATTCAGAAGTATCAAATGCAATCCAGAATGGAGTGTTCAGAAAACACTGGGAAATTAAAACATTAAAAAAAATTCAAGATAATAACTTTCTGTTCCGGAAACTATAATGTTAAATGGCATAGTTTTATTTCATTTTACTCTATGACCAACCATACGATCTATAGCTGCACATAGCTGGCTGCTAATGGGGCTGGTAGCAACAACTGGAAGGACATTTTAATGGTTTTGCAATGCAGATGCGATCATCTACCAGCTGATATCCCGCTAACTCTTTGTAATCAATGCAGGGATCCTCTTCAGACAGGTCATGTTTTTTCCTTCTGTACACTTTCTGTTGATGGTAGTCAAAATAGTCTCAAAGCAGCTCACTCACTGGGGTCCGTATTAGCATTATTTTCCTTTTTATCCAGTCTCTCCTCATTTAATAAATGCAGGAGGTGAGATGCTGGGGGGGAAAATATTTTCTCTTCTAATTCTTGACTGCAGAGTTTAATTGGTTTCAAGGCAGTTATTGCACAGGTATAAATCAATAGTGGTGTTCCCGTGGTCTAGAGCCAATTTCTCTTGTGTTTGGTCTGGTGTCTGTTTTGATAGATTGTGCCCCCCTCCGGCTCTTTCTATTGTTAAATATTTTACATATTGGCCATCCTTAGTTGGAACACAGCACACTCCACTAGCATATCTGGAATAAGTGGGAATCAGTTGCTTTGCAATGAAGGCCAATCACCTCGGATAGAGAATAGCAGTTTCTATACAGACTATTGTATGGGGGCTAATTACTGGACAGGAGGAATTCCTCTGAGTCTGACTTCAAAGCTTTCCAGAGCTAGAGTTAGCCTTACTCCAGTCCATACTAACCTTGGGCCTTGAGCATATTTATGCTTCAGTTTCCTCTTTTGTTCGTGGGGATAACTATGATATTTACCTCAACAGCAATTGTCCAGCACAGGGCCTGACATATACTCAATGTCAGGTACTTTTGCAAATATGAGGAGTTAATGTCCAGAAAGTTGGGTTACATGGCTTGGGTCTCCCTTGGATCATGGGTAAGACCATTCATCTCTCTGGCTTGTTTCTTCTAGTGGAGAGCATAAGACTTTGGTTGATTCTTAAGTTCTTTTGGACTTAAATTTCATTTCATCCTTGTCAATTTTCAATGAAGTGTAGGTGTAGTGAATTGGGCAGATTTTTGTTATATGTTTTTATAAATTTTAGGAAGATGTGTATAGGATTGAAAACAGGGAGCATGCAAACACTCAGTTCCATTGACTTTATTATAAAAACTAGCATGTCCCCACTGGTGACAACAACAGTAAGCTCAGTATGTTTGGAAGCAATATACACAATTATCAAAAGAGCTGTGGAGTCACAAAGAACTGCCATTCTGTACCTGTGTGTTATTATTTAATGTGTCTAAGTCTCACTCTCCGTAAATGTAAAATGGGGAAACAGTACTTGTGAAGAGTCAACAGGATAACTTACGTCAAGTGTTCGGTGCAGTGAGGGACTCATTCAAACTCATTGTGGCTGAAAAATTGCAAATGAATAGAGAAGCAAGTGGAAACAAAACTCATTCTTATTAAATCAATTATCTTTCCTTCAAAAGAGGAAAGTTCCAACTATGTTACTAAGTAGACATATTTATAAAATACTTTATTTCAATTAAAATTATTAAATATAGATTTCCCTATAATAAAACTTGTATAAAGCAAGATTGTTTCTTAAAATGTTGAGTGCATCTTCTATCTTTGTAAGCCTTTTATGTAACAGCTATTAAACTTTAAATATTAAATAGAAAAGAAATTATGAGAAGAATACCCAGGAAAATGCTGAATGATAAATGTGCTTTATTTTTGATGAAATAGAACAGATTTTAACACTGACTGTGCCACTTCTTATCTTTGGATCTTGAAAAAGGATACAATTATGATCTTAAAAATAAAGAACGGATTTTTAGAATAATCAGAAAATACTTCTTTCCAGGACATTCAATAAATTTATAGAACTACTGCTTACCAGATAGCATTGGATGTTAATATTTGGCCTTAAAGTGGTTAAGAATCCATACCAGTATGTAATAGCTTCAGTTGATTACAACATACATCTGAACTTAATAATGAAACATTGTTCTATTAAAAATTTTTATACAATTCAGACTTTCCAATCTAGTAATGGCTACTTTAAATGAATGGCTTTTAGCTGTGTAGTTAGAAAATGATTCTGGGGACACAAACCAAGGTATTGTTATGTATTCACTTTTTTTACAATCTCATTCTTTCATTAGGTCCTTATTATGAAATTTTAAGCTTGTTGAATGTATAAAAAGAATCGAATAAAATGTAATCAAGTTAGTAAAATTATCATTTTCAAAAGTTAGTTAAGGATTATGTTACCTCTCTAAGGGACCAAAATAGCATTTTAAGAGGAATTTATCAAGCAAAATATTACAAAGTTATTTAGTAGTATTTTTTTTCTAAACATTAAAATTCTACCAGGAGTTTAAGAACTTAAAAGTAAATCAAAGATGAAGTTATCTGGAGGGAAAAGCACATTGCTGTTAATCTTACCTATTTTTGCATAGTGAAGGAAGTTCAAATTTACAAAGGCATGTTTTTGAAATAATTTATTTTAACAAAGATAGCTTTCACTAATGAAAGAATTACTAAAAAGTGAGTCTGTTTTAAAAAGTCAGTGCAAATGGTAAGATTTCATTTGTTTTGATGGCTGCATAGTATTCCATTGTATATATATATATATATATATACTACATCTTCTTTATCCATTCATCTGTTGATGGACATCTAGGTTCTTTCCATAACTTGGCTATTGTGGACATTGCTGCTATAAACATTCGGGTACACGTGCCCCTTTGGACCATTTGCGATGACATGGATGGAACTAGAGCGTATTATGCTTAGCGAAATAAGTCAACTGGAGAAAGACAACTATCACATGATCTCCCTGATATGAGGAAGTGGAGATGCAACGGGGGTGGGAGTTAAGGTGGTAGGAAAAGTAAAAATGAAACAAGATGGGATCGGGAGGGAGACAAACCAAAAGAGACTCTTAATGTCATAAAACAAACTGAGGGGGGTGGGGGGGAGAGGGGTTGGGAGAGGGTGGTGGCGTTACTTATATGTTTAAATAAAGCTTAAAAAAAAAAAAGTCAGTGCAGCCTGAAGAGTAAACAACAAACAAACCAGCATAAGGAAAAAAAATCAATCAATAAATATAATCTTTATATAAAAGTACCAACATTTTAACAGCAGTAGCAACAACAACAAAAAGCCAACACAAACCACACCAAAAACACTTTAAACATATGTTTTGCAGAAGAGTGATCAAAGTATGAGCAAATATATTCTGGTGTGACATGCTTTTTTTTAGGGAAAAAATAAGCAACATGTTTCATGGAGATATGAATAAACACACTTAAATATGCAAATAATTTGTGGCATGGGTACAAGTTAATCAGGTTTAGTTCAGAAAATATAACAATAAAAAAAATCTAGACCAAGAAACTATCAAAAGAATTAACAAGTAGTTCAAAATATTAACCATCCAAATACTAGAAATTTGAATTGTTTTTATTAAGTTATTCGAGAATCCATGCCACATGAGAGGGTGAAAATTGCATTGGCTTTGGAGTTCAAATATTGGCTTATTGACTTACCAGCCATGTCCCTAGCCAAATAACTATCCTCTTTAATATTTGGTTTCTTATCTTGAAAGTGGTATAATAAAAATCCCTACCATAGTGTTGGTGTGAGAGTTCATTTAAAGTTACCAGCACAGGGGCACCTGGGTTGCTCAGTCCATTCCGAAGCATCTGATTCTTGATTTCAGCTCAAGTCATGATCTCTGGGTCCTGGGATCAAGGCCCCCCAACCCTCAGGCTCTGTGCACAGCAGGGAGTCTGCTTGTCCCTCTCCTTTTCCCTTTGGCCCTCCCCCCACTCATGTGCATGCTTTCTCTGTCTCTCATAAATAAATAAGATCTTAAAAAAAAAAGAAAAAATTACCATCACAGCACCTAGTACATAGTGGTTGCTTATCTGTGTTAACTCCATCCATTTCCTTTGTCATCTCCTATCTCTTTCCTTTTCTATCATCCCTGGTAGAACAAAATGCTTCTTGTACTCCTGTAATGAGTACAGACATCTCACAGTCTGTTCTTCCATGAGACTATCAGAGAGAGAGAGATGCTATCTCATGTGGCCCATAGTGATAAGTTTTGAGCATGGATCCACCAGTCCCACCATACTTTGGGCATGCTCATGACGTTTGGGCATGATGTTTTAACACATAGTAGCTTCCTTTTGAGCTTCTGTAGGCATTTGTGGGAGAGCTGGTGGGCACACACTTCTGCAAAGTTTCATGATGTAATCTCCCCACAGTAGTAACAGTAGAGTTAACCATGTGTATCAATGTAACTGAGTCATTTAAAAAAAGCTTAAATTCCCTGTGGCTCTTACCCTTTGCACTATCACCCTCCACTTTGCTTAAAATGCCCACCAGTTTCTTCATTCCTTTGATTCCAGGCATGCCTGTGGCTCTCACCCTTTGCACTATCACCCTCCACTTTGCTTAAAATGCCCGCCAGTTTCTTCATTCCTTTGATTCCAGGCATCCTCATGCAAACGGCTAGGTGATACCTAGATTTTCAAGAAGTGGAGTGCTTTTTAACCATTATGATGGGGGCTACGAACATGTGTCTTACCCAAATATAGCAATGACCAGTAGAGGATGGGACAAAAGACGATCAAGTATGGTTGGAGAAAGGAGAAATGGAAGAGTTTGGAGCACAGGCCATTAGGATGGACAACCACTGAAAAGGATCCCAAAATTGGGGGCAGCATTAAGGGAAACAAACTTTGCCTGGGTGTTTGGTACTCTATGACGTGCTCTTGCACTCTTGGTAGAGAGCCTGAGGCTGAAGAGAGAGTATTCGCTAAGGTTCTAAGGTTCTAGCCTCTTCCCCAGGCCACCACTCTTACCTGATGACTGGAGGCACCTTAGCTCACAAATGGGCTGCAGGTTCAATTTCATCTTCAGCTGAGATTTCATCTTGGGTTCACTTCTCCCTCCACCCTGTCCTTCCTCCCCATTCACTGCTTTCACAGCTGTCAACTGCAAGAGCCCTGTCTACTTGTGCGTGCTCATCTCTGCCTGAGTCTGCTTCCCTGACACCCCAACCTGCCACAGCCTGCTTCACACTTCTGCTCAAGGCTCACCAGAGGAAGGTCTATAATAATAGGAAGGTGTAAGACTGAACCCCAAGGTGTTCCCTACTCATTGAACAATACGAAATAAAATTAACTTCAAGTCATAACCCCTAATTTTTTAGGTCCAGAATTTGAATGAGACACATGAGCACCTACACATGAGGCCCAAATTTTGCTGCATGTTTATGGCAAACCTAGTTTAATCAATATTTAACCTTTCTCCTTCTCCGATGATTGTCAAATTTCTGAGAAAATAACCCAAATATACCTTAAAAATAAAAATAAAATAAAATGCCAGCTGCAAAAAAACAAGAACAAAAATGGTTAATGTTCAATTCTTTTTTTAAGACTTCATTCATTTGAGAGAGACCACGCGAGGTCATGACCTGAACAGAAGGCAGAATCTTAACCATCTGAGCTACCCAGATGCCTCAACATTCAATTATTTAAAGCTAAATAAAACCAAAATATCTCAACTCCATATAAAAAGAAAAAGTTTTAAGAAAAAGACAACCAGGGGAGTCTGGTTAAGCGTCTGCCTTCAGCTCAGGTCCTGGAATCACGCCCCACATCAGGTTCCCTGCTCTGCAGGGAGTTGGCTTCTCCCTCTGCCACTATACCTTCTTATGCTTGTTCCCTCTCTCTCTCTCAAATAAGAAAATAAATAAAATGTTGAAAAAAAAGAAAAAGAAAAGACAACCAAAATGATTGGTGGTTTAGTGTAACTAAATCCTAGTCTGTCTGCTGGATGCACAGCAAAGACAATCATTGAGCCATGGGATATGTAGTGAAGAGAGGGCTTATTGGAGAGGCAGCCAGAGAAGACAGGAGAGCAAGCCTCAGATCCACCCCCAGAAGGAGAGGAGGCAGGGAAATTTACAGGCAAAGGGAAAAGACCTGGTTAAAAAGTCATAGCTGCACTAGTAAGTCTATAGCTGGGATTTGTTCCATTGACCCTTTGGTTACTGGTTTCCTTATAATAAGAGTTTTCTGTGGATAGATAAAAACTAAAGTAAAATGAAAACAATTTCTAGAGCAGGCAGTCTTTACTCTAACAATGTTCTCTCATGATCCGGTTATTTCAACTATACCTGCAAGATCCCGGAAATATTCTTAATCATTGGCTGAACACTGGGAAAATGGGTGACTCTCACTTATTGTGGTCAGGTGTCCTCCTTCCAGCCATAATACTTCTTGACAAATTCAGCCAGCTGGACAGCAACCTTCTCATTATATTGACAAAATATTGACAGGAGTAAAAGAGTCAAATTCTGTTTTTGGAGTGGTTTATGATTTTAACATAAGCAGCTTTCCTTGAAAGCAGTGGCCCATAGGGCAAAGAGAGGATGAGAATGAAAAGCTATCAGGTATTCAGGGCACCACATTTACTTTCTATAATGCAAGTAGAATTCTGGACTCCACCAGAAATCCCAAGACTTCTGATTTTACTTTCTTCCACTTAGTTTTCAATATGCCCAAAGAATGGCAATATGCCCAAAGAATGGCAACGATGAATGAGTGACTCAACCATGCTGCAGAGCTGCTGAATCTTCCCTTCTGATTTTGGCTAAGACTAGAGTGCTCGTTAATAAGATTTATATTTATAGATTCTTTTGCTATCATTAAATGTATCATCTATCTCATAGATGGGAAAACTGAAGCCCCCTGAAAGAATTGGGGAAGATCTCACCATTAATAATGGAGTGAGCTCTGAAGCTTTGAAACACAGGGCTTAGGATTTCAAACCAGGTGCTTCCTTCTACTGCATTGTGTTACTTGACTAGTAGGTTTTCTTGCAGTCATCGTTATTGCCTAATTACCTAACTGTGCTGACTCTGCTATGAGCCTGTGGTGAGCCATTCTGTAGATGAAGCCAAAGAGATCTGGAAATGACCAATCTGAGTATTGTATTCCCCAAACTTTGTATTTTATCAGAACAGCGAGGTACTTAGTGGACTAATGACCAGACCAACATGCTGACTACTTTTAGAATCACATAATTACTAGATTTTAATGCAGATCATGACCCAGCTTTCCTTGGCAAGTAAAGAGTAAGATTTATTCACCAATGTATATATAGCATATAGAGAAGTAAGATGAATAGATAGATATATTAGATATCTTTGAGAATTATTTTGTTATTTTCTTTCATCTTTGAGAAAGCCATTGAGAACCTTCTCTATAGAAGCAAATTAGAAGGGGGAGAGTTCATTAATAATAATAATAATAATGGCTGAGTTCTCTCTTTAAGACCTCTGCAATTACACTACCATTTGCTGCCATAAATTTCCTAACTTTTTAATAAAAATGTATTGTGAATATTACTGTATTTTTATATATATGTGCTAGATTCTCACTGGTCTCACTTTGTCTTTTCTGTTGGAGTCTAGCATATCTGAAAAAAGCTTTAAGCCCCTTGATTAGAACATAGCAAACAACTCGAACAACCTGGCAAACACATCACTAGAAGCCACTTCCTGTTCTCTAAAAAATCATGAGAGAATTAGTGTGACTGTTCCTAAAGTATAGATCCTACCTTTGGCTTTTCTGCAGCATAGCTGAGTGCGTGGGTGGAAATCTTGACCTGGCTTTTTTACTCATCATGTGAGCTTGGTCAAGTTGCTTAAACTGTAGCCATAATTTCTTCATAGACTTGGTGTGAGTACTAAATGAGCTTAAATGCATATAAAGCACGTACTACATCCAGATTTCCATAATGTGGGTTGCAATATTCTAATCCCTCCCACAGTGCACTTGGTCTATGATTTATTTCTAATGCCTTGCTATCCCAATAAAATACATTTCTGCTAAAACTAAATAAAACTAAAATGAAAACTAATGATAGGGCTTTTCAAAGTATTACAACTTCCAAGGCTAAAATAAAAGTAGAGAATGCAATAATGAATGCTGGGGTACACACTGTAAGAGTTAACTTTTTTGACAAAGCCCTAGGTGTGATCAATTGGTATTTGTCATTCCTAATTCCTTCCATAAACCTTTTTTTTTTTTTTTCCCCTGGAATAAATCTGGCACATGTATAGGACATCTTTGCATGTAGGATTCTGTATGTCTGTTGAGCTTGCCAATTATATGCACATACACAAAGTTTTCAAGACAATCCTGAAGTGGAGACTATCTTCCTATCAATGTTGGGTCACAAGTATAGAGGCAGCCTGCTATAATTAGGGTCCCAGTGTCTGGTCATTAACTCCCCTGGGGTCAAGAGGCAATAGCAGGAGAGCCCTGATTTCTAGATAAAAGCTACAGTAAAAGGTCTTTGCACATAACAGTTTAAGGGGTGGGTGGTCCCAGATTTCTCCTCACTTAGCTATTTTTACTCTTCCTCTGGAGCTAATGTCAGCCTCCATAGATAATAAATTTTTTTTGTTAAATTACATTTTTAAATTTTTTAAAAAATTTATTTGAGAGAGAGAGAGAGAATGAGTCAAAGAGAGAAGAAGAAATGGGAGGGACAGAAGTAGAGGGAGACTGAACAGGGAGCCCAATGTGAGGCTTGATCCTGGGACACTGGGATCATGACCTGAGCCAAAGGCAGAAGCTTAACTGATTGAATCACCCAGGTGCCCCTAAATTCACCTCTTAAATAGGCATAGGAAGGAAGAGTTTTTACATAGGTGACATAGAAATAATTTAAAAATAGTGTTTGTTCTAAGTGTTGGTGAACCATGGCTTTGTTACAATGAAGGTTGGAAGTGAAGATATTAAATAAAATAACCTATAAATAGTCCAGATATTATGCACACCTAATAAGTTGAGCAGACTTAATATTTGTATTAAATCCTTTCCTATTTTAAATGACTGGATGATTTCTATCTCCAGCATTTTAATTTTGTTGGATGAAGTTTTTGATACCCAAACTGGCTGCAAGTCTATTTATTCAAGGATATAAATTTGGTATTGGTTGCCTAACCTGGTTATAAAAGAGACAATTCTATTAGTGTGTAATGGAACATTGGCGATTCTTGGCTTGAAGTGGAAAAAAAAAAAAACAGTTACTAAAATTATTACCTGAGTTACTTGGAATGAAATACCCATTAAGCCAAAGTTTTGGTAAGCTGTATGATTTCTTCAATAGAATTTTATGGTAGGAATATAAATATAATAATTGTGGGGTAGGCTAGCTCTTTCTGACTGGACTAAAATATGCAGAGAAAGAAAACAACAGCTCAGAGTTTTAAATACTTTGCTCAAGGCAAGTCAGAAGCCCAGGGTGCATCCAGGACTACTTCCCACAGTCTTTTATATCTTGTAGCTGCAGGGCAGCTGTTGGAAAAAAAAAAAAAAAGGTACATGGTGTCTGATCTTGTTTATTGCTGAATTATAATGTGGGATGAATCACAGCCTCACCAGGTCTCCTCTGTGAAAGTTATGGCTTTGGTTGGGAAAGACTGAAAACCCAGAAAATTCAAATGGAATGTTAAGTGAATATAGATTAGTGTGACTATACCAAATGTCCAAATATGATTAAACTTTCTTGCCAGTAGAGCCCCTTATCCCTGTTGTAGAAAATTGGTTCTTTCTTTTTGGGGGAACTAACTTGCCTGAGCTGTATAAGGAATGGCATTTCTCCTCTTGGCCTGTCCTTACTACCTTTCTGCCTCAGACTTGGAATTAGAATTCTGTACCAGGGTGTTAGTAGAGGCCAAAGTGTGAGCCAAGAAGAAAAGGGTAAAGTATGAAAAAATGCCAACTATTTGTTGGTTTTTATTAGCAAAAGACTGGGGAGTGTGTGTGGCAATAAGATTTGAAAGGAGCTTCACCAGGTGGGAAAAATAAAAAAAACATGTTGGTCGAAATTCCCCAATATGGGTGCATGCACCGGAATCTGTATCTAATGTGCTTGCCCAAGCAGCTCAGAGTGACTGTAGCTGCCACCTGGATTGGTTGCCTGAAATGTGGACTCCATAATGGCTCACACCAAATGAAGGTGCAAGACAAAGAATTCTTTGGTATTTTGTAGAATCTGAGACTTGTGGGCCTATGAATAGAGGAGTGATTTATCATATGACTTTCTTTAACTTCTAATCTGTCTTCCAAGAGAGTCCAGGGGTATTTCCTTCACTAAAGCATTTGCCAATACATTGATGAGGCTGTCATTTTTTGGACAGAGATGAAAGTGCAGATGCTGACCTTGAAATGGGCTCCATGTTTAAGGAGAAGGATGGAATCCTGGAGTGGGGGAGGTCAAATGACAACACTTATTACCAGGTATAGGGTGGACATGATTATAATAGGCATCAAGAGTATAGTAGGTAAATGACTTAACCCACTCTCTAGAAGTGGATAATTGCTCATCATAACTTCATGAATTAAATAGATATCCAGCCAACTTAACCTCTATTAAATTGTACAACTGAAGAAATGACTCATGTGTGACAAATGGCAGCCTGACTTTAATAATCATGATGGAGTATCACAGCCACTTACCAATTCCAAGAGTTAAGTTGTAGGGGTAGTGATTCTATGTTATCCCCATTTCACTTGCTTCTTTCATTCAAGAAGAAGGTGACTATATTTTGGGGAAAAGCAGGTCAATGTACATTTAATCAGGTGGAGACTTCAGCAACTACTCTTGTAGAAGATGTGGTATCTCATATTCCTCTCCCTCTCTGATTTCTCCCCCTTCAGATTTCCCTCCCTTTCCCTATGGTCCTCCGTGCTATTGCTTATGTTCCACATATGAGTGAAACCATATGATGATTGCCTGTCTCTGCTTGACTTACTCACTTAGCATAATCCCCTCCAGTCCCATCCATGTCGATGCAAATGGTGGGTATTCATCCTTTCTGATGGCTGAGTAATATTCTATTGTATATATGTACCACATCTTCTTAACCATTCATCTGTTGAGGTCATCTATGGGCCCTGGGAAATAAACTTAGGGTTTCAGAGGAGAAGGGGGTTGAGGGAGGGGGTAACAGGGTGATAGGTATTAAGGAGGGCATATGTTGTGATGAGCACTGGGTGAATCATTGAACACTACATCAAAACTAATGATGTATTATATAGTGGCCAACTGAACATAATAATAATAAAAAAGATGTGGTATCTATTGGAAAAAATCAAATGAGTTGTGACATCTTATATTCAGCTATTGATCTAGAAATGGTTATAAAGTATCTTCTTGTTTTATCTCAATAAGCAAAGAACACTAGAGTGGTTTGTTTTCAACTTAATTAACATTTCTCATTTCTATCATAAATTACTTCCAGGGACCTTGATTGTCTCACCATACCAGAGGACATTACACAGGTCTACTATTTAATGACATCAGGTTACTAAAATTGGAGAGCTGGGAATACATGATATCTAAGTTAACTTTGTAATTTACATACATGCCAGAAGGTAGAAGAAACTACCCTCTGCACCATGAAAATTTAGGACCTACAATCTTTTTCATATTTCTGAAAGTTCAGTGAGACATGTCTGAACATCCCTTCCAAAAGAATTGGTCCAGTTTTTGGTGGGCTTCCTGGATGTTTGAAAACAACATATACCATTTTTGGGTGTGCTGCTTCAATACTTTTTTTAAATAATTGCTACATCTGTGAATTTTCAGTTTGTTCCAGAATAAGAGTAGACTCTCCAGTATAAGCTGTTCTCTCTGCCATTTGGTCATAATGATTCAGCAAATTCAATGATGCCTATAGTGTCTGAAGCAGATGGATTTGTAGTTTGAAAAATCTTGCAAATCTGATAGGAGATAATTAATGTAGACATTTGGAGTACCAAAACAAAATCAGGCCTTTTCCTGAGATTGATTATTACTATCCTTTTGAGAAAAAGATTCTATTTTGCTAATGGATGCTAAGAGAGGCCAAACACTGGACCACTGGACCCTCCAAGTGGTCATGCAACAATGATCATCATTTTTGTTTGTTTGTTTGTTTTAATGAACTAACTATAAAGCTGAGCTTGGGCAACAAAAGACCTATACAAAGTAGAAATGGTATATATAAGTTTGGCTCTATGCTCAAATTTGTTGCTTGAACAATTGTTTACCCTACCAATAAGTTTTACGTTGTTGCATTGGCACTTCTTTCATCTATGTCTATTGCCCAGAAAAACCATAGAGAAGAGACATCTTCCAAGTGGGCAGATCGTTTGCTCCCTTTGTGTGGAAACAAAGGTTGCCAGAAGCATGGATATGATTTGGAGGATTGGTAATAAGGAGATAAAGGAGTAGAGGTATGTGGAAGGACCTTTCAGAGCTGGTAGTCTCTATGGATATTAATGCTCATATGACTTCTCTTCAGGAAACATTGCTAGCTGAAGAACCTCTCAATAATTATGTGAATATAAGAATAAAATGACCAATTATGTGACTATTAAGCAGTTACTTTAAATAGAAACCTCCCCTTGCTTGCACGATAGGTTCATAAACAAAGAATTTATAACAGCAAGAAGATAGGTTAAAACATGGATTCAACAACATGGAATATTTGATATAGCCAATGCTGAGTACCCAAGCTGCCAACCTTGTCAACACTCTCACAATTCACCATCCACTAGGGGGCCAGTCATCTATCTGATGACAGGTTATGATACTGGATTCCTTCCATTATGGGAAGGGCAACTATTCATACAAATTGGAATAGACAATCATTCTGCATACAGATTTATCTTTTTTGTGACCATGTCTCTGCATCTGTTGACTTACTTAATGGGACAGCAACAGAGTGACCCATATAACATTGTTTTTAAACAATGCATTCATTTATAATGCAAAGGTTGAAAAAATGGACTCAAATCAATTGGATATACTTGTGTTATCATATGCCACAAGCTGCCTGAAGCAACTGGCCTTTTAAAAGAGTATAATGTTGAAGACTCAGTTATGGCACCACTTGGGAGAAAACATTGTTGGAGAATAAGAGCACTCTGGGACCAGTCTTCCAGAATAAGAAATATGATCTAAATTACTGACTAATATTGATACCTTTTTGTTTATAGTTAAAAGTCATGTGGGAATTACGTTAAGCTGTCCTTGAGGTCATTGATTACAGAGGAGTCTCAGAGACCAAATGAAGATGCCCAAATCTCACATGGCTAATTCAATTTAAAATACATGACAGAAAGTAAGGGGAAAGGACTATTCTTAAAATAAGATGCAAGTGCACTTAAGGCTTAAAGAAAGTTCTCTAACAGAAGTTTCTGGGGTCAAGATACTGTATCTAAGAAGCACAGACCATGTACACTTGGCCAAAGCTGTAGCTGGCCAATTACTGCACCAACACCTATGGATTTGTTTGCATTTACGGGACACAGAACACATGGGTTCAGGAGGAGTTTCACTAATGTGTGGCTAAATCTCAACTTCATAAATTTTGAGTAACCCATTTTGTTTATGTACATTCAGTGTGTCAAGAATATATGATGCCTCAGATACTTCATGTATATTTAGCATATTATGAATATTAGGTGGCTCTTGGTCTTCCCATCCCTTTATATCTATGTTCAGCACACACAAAACATACTTACTTTATGTTTAATATGGCTTATAGGTTACTAACTTACTAACACATGAGTTTTGTTTTAATGTTTTGTATAGCAGAATTGAATGCTGTGTAATAATGTAATAATAATATAACATATGTAACTCATACAACTCTGGAAACCAAGAGATGGAACGGAGAGAGGAAATATTATCTTTCATCTAAAGACTACTTAGAATCTTTCCATTCACATAACCTTGGGCTGTGATGGTTTATAAGTCTTAGCACTCAAAGAAGATTGCTTCCTGTCCAAGATGACACCCAGTGATTCCTGTGAACTCTTAAGATTACAACTGGGTAATTTGGTCTTTTCATGCCACTTAATAAATAGGTGAAAAAGTTAACTGCTTTGGCTGGCACAATTGATCCTGAGTATTAAGGAAAAACAGAGTTGTTTCTACACAAAGAGATATATATGTAGAGCCCAGGAAATTTTATAGAATCACCTGTTAGTACTTCTATACTTCTTGGTCAAAATATAAATGGGAAGTTATAACTACCAATATAGGCAGAATCACCAAGAATAAAGATGACTCAGGAATGAAGTTTTAATTCTCTACTGGGCATAAATCTCTGTGCCAATTTCAGTGCTCACAGAGGAACTCAAAAATAAAGGGAATGGGATGAGGATAAAAACTATCATCGAAGACAGTTGTGACCAGTTGCAGAATAAGGAATCCATGACCATTCCTATTGTCTTCCTTGCCCTGTTATGACTTTCCTTTTTGCCTCTTTCCTTTTCCCCAGCATTTTATATACACTGTGATGTTTCTAATCTGGTTCTCCAGTTATAGACTATCAGGTTAGGATTATGGCTGGAGCCAAAAGATGATGATAAACCAGCTATGGATATAGTGACAAAGAAATTTGGGGAGAAATACAAATATTTCTATTTGTATAAATACTGGCTGCTATAAGTTAGGCAGGTGTATGTTGAAATTGCCTCTTTTTTTTTTCTTTTTTAAGTATGGGTCTTGGGTTGCCAAAGGGTGCACTGTACAGGATACAGTGAATTGGCACACAGCATCCATTCTCATATCCTTCTGGGCATCATCCTCTATTAGAGAAGCTGTGAACCTAAAAAGGCATTTCCAGACCCTCCTCCCCTGTGGCAATTTAGGTACTGCCATGAGATACACCTTTTTGAAGGCAATATGAGGCCTTGGCTGTGCTTATGTTGCTGTTTCAGTTAGCAAGTTCACTGAGACATGACTGCCAAGAGCAGCTGAGATGGAATAGTGGTAGTGCCCAAGCAGCAGTTTCTCTAATTCCCAGAGAACAATCACTCAGCTGCAGTCTAGAACTGACCGTCATTACCTGCACTGGCAGTCCCCTTTCTCTGCTCCTCTACCATTCTCCATACAATTTCCTACATACTTAATTTCCTTTCTTGTCTAAATACTAGCGTAGGTTTTATTTCTTGAACTGTAAATCACATATCGATATTAAGTTCTTTCTGGCTCCTTAACTGTCCCCAGAACTACATTAAGGACACCAGATTTAAGTGGTCATCTGTCTCTGTGAATGTGTGTTTAATGCCCATCTCCCATTTAATTGCAAGATCCATGAAAGTAGGGACAGCCGTTGTTTTGCTCAGAACTTAGCACAATACTTCACAGAACCTGAAGCAGCAGATAGCAAAGTTGTAAAAACAGATTTTATTTAGGAACTACTGCAACAAAGGGAAAGAAATCTCAGTGTAGAACTGGCCTCAGTTGTGAATAGAGCAAGGACAGGAGTTGTGAATATAGCCAAGGATGGCAATGAGATGTCAGTGATAGACACTTCCTAAGGGGAAATGTCCAGAGCAGGGGTATTCTAATTAAACAGATTTAGGATTCCTCCTGTAGGCAGGTCAAGGTGATCACGGTGGAAGATTCTCACTAACATGAATTAATAGGATGCTTGCTACAAGTGGGCTAAGCAGGCTCAGTGACAAGGCTCAAGGATAAGGCTTCATTGAAACAAGGATTCAGAGGAAACTCTCTAAAGGTTGAGTCAAGGAGAGAGAGTATCACACATATTAAGACTTAAAACAACAACAACAACAACAAAAACCTTTTTGATTCTTTTGGTTATTGTGGAAATTGCTGCTGTAAACATTCAGGTGCACATGCCCCTTTGGATCACTGCATCTGTGTCTTTAAGGTAAATACCCAGTAGTGCGATTGTTGTGTCATAGGGTAGCTCTATTTTCAACTTTTTGAAGAGCCTCCATGCTGTTTTCCAGATTGGCTGCACCAGCTTGCAGTCCCATCAATAATGTAGGATGGTTCCCCTTTCTCCGCATCCTCGCCAGCGTCTGTCATTTCCTGACTTGTTAATTTTAGCCATTGTGACTGGTGTGAGGTGGTATCTCATTGTGGTTTTGATTTTGTATTTCCCTGATGCCAAGATGTCCATCAACAGATGGATGGGTAAAGAAGATGTGGTATATATATACACAATGGAATGCTAACTATCCAGCCATCAAAAGAAATGAAATCTTGCCATTTGCAATGGTGTGGGTGGAACTAGAGCTATGCTGAGCAAAATAAGTCAATCAGAGAAAGACAATCATCATATGATCTCCCTGATATGAGGAATTTGAGAGGCAGAGTGGGGGATGGGGGTAGGAAAGGAAAAAATGAAACGATGGGATTGGAAGGGAGACATACCATTAGAGACTCTTAATCTCACAAAACAAATTGAGGGTTACTAGAGGAGAGGGGCTGTGGAAAGGGTAGTTGGGGAGGGTAGGTGATATGGTGAGTGCTGTGATATGGACATTGGGAAGGGTATGTGATATGGTGAGTGCTGTGAAGTGTGTAAGCCTAACGATTCATAGACCTGTACCCCTGGGGCAAATAATACATTATATGTTAATAAAAATAATTAATAAAAAAGAAGAAGAAACAAAAATGGCAGAATCTTTGAAAACTAATAGTAATAAAAGTAGCACTTATCAGAAAAAAATAAAAAATAAAAAACTTTTTTTTTAATACATAGATTTTAGCAGGTACAGAATTTGTATTTCTATTTTATAACTGACCAGTGTCTTTGGCTCATAGCACCTATGTAGAATATTTTGCCCACAGACAGTGCTCCATAACTAATGTGGACAAAAATTCATATCTCTGAGGGAATTTTGGTATTGTTCTCATCACCACATGCGGTACCTCAGTGGGGTGCAAGATTGCCCTGAAGTCTGGCTCCAGAATCCTAACTGTAAATGTATTCATTTTAAGCATGATGTTAAGAATCTGAAAATGTACTAATTATTAATTTTCTATTCTACAGTTTCCTCCAGAAACCTCCGACATAATTATTTTGGGTAACAATTTATTTGAGCAGAAATCACTTGACCCAAATTTTGATGATTTAATAGCTCATTGAAAGAACTAGCCTGAAGCTGATAACAAAATCTGTTGCAGAGGCTATAACTCCTATTTGCATTCATTGGTCTTTCAGTTTATGTGCTTTAATAATTTGAAAAACAAGAGGATAATCAAGAACCAAGACAGATATGTATGTCTCGAGGCAGAACTTAAATCAAAACTGTACAAAATGTTTTGTCAGAGGAACTCTTTAACCACATTTGTTATCAGTGGCACAAAATATATTGGATTAAGTTTTTGAATAATGTGCAAGGATGGTGTCAGATTGATCCTAACAGACAAGAAACTCAGGATCAAAACCAGGACTTTGTTTCCATGATACTAGTTTTAGGTAAAAGATTTTATGATGAATTCTTTCAAAATGGAATTTCAGATAGTATCTATACTTTTCATTACTATAAAATTTAATGAATTTTGTATCATTGACATTTTCTCATCTTTGAATTCTTCAGTTGTCTTTATTGGAATTTTGTCAACAATTTCAAGAGAAGAAACCTCATTTTGGCTAAGGCATTGAGTTCCTTTTTTAAAAATATACACCCTATACACATATAGAATATTTTCTCATATTCTGAGGAAGAATGTAGAATTTCTGTGCTAGTTGATTATAAAATTTGTTGCTCTGTTATTTCATTATTTATGATTATTTTGTTGTTTATTGGAAAAATATTGTTATTTAACCACATAGGAAAATAAAGAGAGAGATAATAGGAATAGTCACATACCCATTAATTACCTTTGTCTGATCTTAATATTATTCTACATTTGCTTCAGATCTTTTATTTATTAAAAAATTACAAATACAATTGAAGACTTTGTGCTTCTTACCTATCACACTAGTCTCTTTTCCTTTCTCAAATATTTACTATGTTCACATGAATCAATACACAGTATACAGTGCCACTTTACATGTTTTAAATTTATGAATAAAGGATTTCAAACTCTATGAATCATTCTGCACTTTGTTTTTTTGTACTCAGTATAACATTTGTGAAATGTCCCTATGTTGTTTTCATTCATTCATCCTCAATACACTTTGATATTCTATTATATAAATATATCATTTTAGAAATATATAAGAATTCAGATTTTACTTTATAATGTTAATTAAATTTTAAGTCATTTTATGTTTTGGGGGATTATACAATCTTGTTCATTGAACATTCTTTTAATACCTTAGGCATATACTAGAATTCCTTGATCACATATATCTAGGTTTTAGATTGCTAGATTGAAGACTCAATTTTCATTTGTGGCTCTACTAGATATTACCAAATTGTTCTCCAAAGTGTTTGTACAAATTTTAATTCCCACCAGTTAAACAGTTCTCATTTCCACATCCTTTCTATTTCCTATCATAAAACATTTAAATGTTTGTCTATCTTAGGACTGGGGATAGTGTCATTCTGGTTTGAATTTGCATTTAAGCTTCTTTTCATTATTATTATTTTTTTAATCAATCAGGAAATTTTGTTCATTTTTTTCCTAATTGGTTCAAGTCCTGTATATATGCTGACTAGTAGTTGTTAGCTTGTTATATTTTCTGCAATAATTTTATATTTTGTGTTCCTTAATATAAGATATAAATTTCTTTTAAAAAAAAGATGTATTTTCTTATTTATTTAAGAGAGAAGGAGAGAGAGTGTGAGAAGGGGAGGGGCAGACAGCAGAAGAAGAGGGAGAGAGAAACTTTAGCAGACTGCACTCAGCACAGAGCAAAACATGACGCTCAATCTCATGACCTTGGGATTATGACCTGAGCCTAATGGAGTCTTCGTTTAACCAACTGAGCCACCCAGGGAATCCCAAGACTAAGTGAGGTTAGTACTTTCTAAGTACTAATTTAGCTACCTCTCCAAATTTTTACTGTGTAAGTTTAATTTGATATTCAACTCTAAATTTTTCCAATTCAATTGATATATCTTCTTTTTAAATTTATTTTTATTTTTATTAACATATAATGTATCATTAGCCCTAGGGGTACTGGTCTGTGAATCGCCAGGTTTACACACTCACAGCAATTACCATAGCACATACCATCACCAATGTCCATAACCCAACCACCCTCTCCCTACACCCCTCCCCCCAGCAACCCTCAGTTTGTGTTGTAAGATTAAGAGTCTCTTATGGTTTGTCTCCCTCCTTATCCCATTTTATTTCATTTTTTTCTTCCCTTCCCCAAAATTCCCCACATTGCCTCACAAATTCTTCATATTAGGGAGATCATAATTGTTTTTCTCAGATCGACTTATTTCGCTCAGCATAATACCATCCATGTGGTTGCAAATAACAAGATTTTCTTTCTTTTGATGGCTGCATTGTACTTCATTGCATATATATATATATATATATATATATATATATATATATATATACACCACGTCTTCTTTATTCATTCATCTGTTGATGGACATCTAAGTCCTTTCCATAGTTTGGCTATTGTGGACATTGCTGCTATAAACATTTGGGTGCACTTACCCCTTTGGATCACTTCATTTGTACCTTTAGGGTAAATACCCAGGAGTGCAATTGCTGGGTGGTAAGGTAGCTCTATTTTCAACTTTTTGAGGAACCTCCATGCTGTTTTCCAGAGTGGTTGCACCAGCTTGCATCCCCACAAACAGTGTAGGAGGGTTCCCCTTTCTCCACATCCTCTCCAGCATCTGTCATTTCCTGACTTGTTCATTTTAGCCATTCTGACTGTTGTGAGGTGGTATCTCATTGTGGTTTTGATTTGTATTTCCCTGATGCTGAGTGATGTGGAGCACTTTTTCGTGCATCTGTTGGCCATCTGAATGTCTTTTTTGCAGAAATGCCTGTTCATGTCCTCTGCCCATTTCTTGACTGCATTATTTGTTCTTTGGGTGTCGATTTTGATAAGTTCTTTACAGATTTTGGATCCTAGCCTTTATCTGATATGTCATTTGCAAATATCTTCTCCCATTCTGTCAGTTGTCTTTTGGTTTTCTTGACTGTTTTCTTTGTTGTGCAAAAGCTTTTGGTCTTGAGGAAGTCCAAATGGTTCATTTACACCCTTGCTTCCCTTGTCTTTGGTGATGTTTTTAGGAAGAAGTTGCTGTGGCTGAAGTCGAAGAGGTTGCTGCCTCTGTTCTCCTCAAGGATTTGGATGGATTCTGTTCTCACATTGAGATCCTTCATCCATTCTGAGGCTATTTTTCTGTGTGGTGTAAGGAAATGGTCCAGTTTCATTTTTGTGTATGTGGCTGTCCAATTTTTCCAACACCATTTGTTGAAGAGACTGCCTTTTTTCCATTGGACATTCTTTCCTTCTTTGTTGAAGATTAATTGACCATATAGTTGGGGGTCTATTTCTGGGACTTCTATTCTGTTCCATTGATCTATTTGTCTGTTTTTGTGCCGGTACCATACTGTCCTGATTATGACAGCTTTGTAATAGAGCTTGAAGTCTGGAATTGTGATGCCACCAACTTTGGTTTTCTTTTTCAACATTCCTCTGGCTATTCAGGGTCTTTTCTGGTTCCATATAAATTTTAGGATTGTTTGTTCCATTTGTTTGAAAAAAATTGATGGTATATCAATAGGAATTGCATTAAATGTGTAGATTGCTTTAGGTACCATAGACATTTTCACAATATTTGTTCTTCCAATCCATGAGCATGGAATGTTTTTCCATATCTTTGTGTCTTCCTCAATTTCTTTCATGAGTACTTTATAGTTCTCTGAGTAGAGATTCCTTGTCTCTTTGATTAGGTTTATTCCTAGGTATCTTATGGTTTTGGGTGCAAATGTAAATGGGATTGACTCCTTAATTTCTCTTTCCTCTGTCTTGCTGTTGATGTATAGAAATGGAACTGATTTCTGTGCATTGATTTTTATATCCTGACATTTTACTGAATTTCTGTATGAGTTTTAGAAATTTTGGAAAATGAGGCTTGGGTTTCCCACAAAAAGTATCATATCATCTGCAAAGAGTAAGAGTTTAACTTCTTCTTTGCCAATTCGGGTGCCTTTTATTTATTTTTGTTGTATGATTGCTGAGGCTAGGACTTTTGGTACTGTGTTGAATAGCAGTGGTGATAGTGGACATTTCTGCCATGTTCCTGACATTACGGGGAAAGGTCTCACTTTTCCCCCATTGAAGGTGATATTCAATGTGGATTTTTCATAGATGGCTTTGATGAGATTGAGGTATGTACCCTCTATCCCTATACTGTAGAGAGTATTGATCAAGGAAGGATGCTGTACTTTGTCAAATGCTTTTTCACTGTCTATTGAGAGTATCATATGGTTCTTGTTCTTTCTTTTATTAATGTGTCTTATCACATTGATTGATTTGCAGATGTTAAACCAACCTTGCAGCCCAGGAATAAATCCCATTTGGTATGGTGAATAATCCTTTTAATGTACTGTTGGATCTTATTGGCATGGTGAGAATTTTTGCATCCATGTTCATCAAGAATATTGGTCTGTAATTCTCCTTTTTGATGGGGTATTTGTCTGGTTTTGGGACCAAGGTGATGCTGGCCTCATAAAGTGAGTTTGGACATTTTTCTTCCAGTTCTATTTTTTAGAACATCTTCAGGAGAATAGGAATTAATTCTTCTCTAAGTGCTTGGTAGAATTCCCCTGGGAAGCCATCTGGCCCTGGGATCTTGTTTTTTTGTTGTTTGTTTGTTTTTTGGGGGTTTTTTGGGAGATTTTTGATGACTGCTTCAATCTCCTTATTAGTTATGGGTCTGTTCAGCTTTTTTATTTCTTCCTGGTTCAGTTTTGATAGTTTATAGGTCTTTAGGAAGTATCCATTTCTTCCAGATTGTCAAATTTGCTGGTGTATAGTTGCTCATAATATGTTCTTATAATTGTATTTCTTTGTTATTGGTTGAGATCTCTCCTCTTTCATTCATGATTTTATTAATATGGGTTCTTTCTCTTAATTTTGATAAGTCTGGCCAGGGGTTTATCAATCTTATTAATTCTTTCAAAGAACCAGTTCCTAGTTTCATTGATTTGTTCTATTGGTTTTTTTGGTTTCTGTTTCATTGATTTCTGCTCTGATCCTTATTATTTCTCTTCTTCTGCTGGGATTAGGCTTTCTTTGCTCTTCTTTCTCCAGCTCCTTTAGGTGTAGGGTTAGGTTGTGTATTTGAGACCTTTCTTGTTTCTTGAGAAAGGCTTGTATCACTATATTTTTCCTCTCAGGATGGCCTTTGCTGTGTCCCACAAATTTTGAACCATTGTGTTTTCATTATCATTGGTTTTCATGAATCTTTTCAATTATTCTTTAATTTCCTGGTTGACCCATTCATTCTTCAGTAGGATGCTCTTTAACCTCCATGTATTTGGAGGCTAAATTACTGAGTTCTTTTAGACTCCAAATACATCAGGTTAAGTAACTGAGCTCTAGCTTCAGTGCATTGTGATCTGAAAATATGCAGGGAATGATCCCAATCTTTTGGTACCAGTTGAGACCTGATTTGTGACCCAAGATGTCACCCAGGATGTGATCTATCCTGGAGAATGTTCCATGTGCACTAGAGAAGAATGTGTACTCTATTGTTTTGGGATGGAATGTTCTGAATACACCTGTGATGTCCATCAGGTCCAGTGTGTCAAATAAGGCCTTTATTTCCTTGTTAATCTTTTGCTTGGACTATCTGTCCATTTCAATGAGGAGGTTGTTAAAGTCCCCTACTATTATTGTATTATTGTTGATGTGTTTCCTTGATTTTGTTATTTATTAGTTTATATGGTTCACTGTTCCCATGTTAGGGGCATAGATATTTAAAATTGTTAGATCTTCTTGTTGGACAGACCTTTTGAGTATGATATAGTGTCCTTTCTCATCTCTTATTATAGTGTTTGTTTTAAAATCTAAATTATCTGATATAAGGATTGCCACCCCACCTTTCTTTTGATGTCCATTAGCATGGTATATTGTTTTCCACCCCCTCACTTTAAATCTGGAGGTGTTTTTGGGTCTAAAATGAGTTTCTTGTAGACAGCATATTGATGGGTTTTGGTTTTTTATCCATTCTGATACTCTGTGTCTTTTGATTGGGGGCATTTAACCCATTTACACTTAGGGTAACTATTGAGATATATGAATATAGTGCCATTGCATGGCCTGTAAGGTGACTGTTACTGTATATTGTCTCTGTTCCTTTCTGTTTTACTACTTTTAGGCTCTCTTTTTGCTTAGAGGACCCCTTTCAATATTTCTTATAGAGCTGGTTTGGTGTTTACAAATTCTTTTAGTTTTTGTTTGTCCTGGAAGCTTTTTATCTCTTCTTCTATTTTCAATGATAGCCTAGCTGGATAAAGTATTCTTGGCTGCATGTTTTTCTCATTTAGTGCTCTGAATATATCATGCCAGTTCTTCTTTCTGGTGTGCCAAGTCTGCTGCCAATCTAATATTTTTACCATTGTATGTTATAGACTTCTTGTCCCAGGCTGATTTCAGGATTTTCTCTTTGTCACGAAGACTTGTAAGTTTTACTATTAGATGACAGGGTGTGGACCCATTCTGATTGATTTTGAGGGGGACTCTCCTCACCTCCTGGATTTTGATGTTTGTTCCCTTTGCCATATTAGGGAAATTCTCTACAATAATTTACAATAATTCTCTCCAATATACATTCTGCCATCCTCTCTCTTTTCTTCTTCTTCTGGAATCCCAATTATTCTAATGTTGTTTCGTCTTATGGTATCACTTATCTCTCGAATTCTCCCCTCTTGGTCCAGTAGTTGTTTGTCTCTCTCTTGCTCAACTTCTTTATTCTGTCATTCGGTCTTCTGTATGACTAATTCTCTCTTCTTTGTCATTTATCCTAGCAGAATTCCATGCTTTGCTTTCCCCTTCTCTGGGATTCCACTGTTCTCCTTGATCAGTGAGCTTGGTCTTGGCTGGATGCTCTTGCTGATCTTTTGGGGAAGGGTCGTCTTACAGTGATTCTCAAGTGTCTTTACCCAAGGCAGAATTACATCGCCCTTGCCAGGAGCTGAGCTAAGTAATCTGCTCAGGAGCTTTTGTTCCCTGAGCACTTTCTGTAGGTCTCTGGAGGAGAGGAATGAAAATGGCGGCCTCCCAATCTCCATCCCAGAGGAGCTGAGAACTTTGGGCCCCACTCCTCAGTGTGCCCTCAAAAGAAAGCAGCCAGTTACTCCCATGTCTCTTGTCTCTGGCCACACTCGAACTCACCCAGCCTGTGGCCAAGCACTTCTTTCTCTGGCACACAGCCCCAGCAGATTCCTGCCACTCTGCTCTTCCCTTGGATCTGCCACTTATGGGGTCCCCACTCAAAGAGCTGTGGTCTGGCTATGCCATGGATCACCATTTAAGGTAACCTAACCCCAATGTGAGAGCTCACCCTTCAGCTCCATCTCTGTAGCTGGCTTCCCCGCTCTAATACCTGAGAGCTCTGCTACACTCAAAGAACCCTGATCCTTCTGTGACCCCGTGGGACCTGAAACCATGCTGTCCCTGTGAGGGCTCCAACCCTGCTTAGCCTCTGGAGTGATATCCCTCAGTGGATGAGACTTTTACAAGTCCTGATTTTGTGCTCTGTTGCTCCACCACTTGCCAAAAGCCCGGCCTTCCTCCCACTGTCTATCTTTCCATCACTTTCGATTCACTTCTTCGCATGTCCTACCTTTCAGAAAGCAGTCAATTTTCTGTTTTTTAGAATTTATACTTTTCTTCTCTTTGGAATGTTTGGAATGGTTTGATAACCATCTAACTGAATTCCTGGGACCTGATGTCATCTCAGCCTGCTATTCCTCCATCATCTTGACTCCAGAACGCAATTGATATAACTTCTTTTATCCAAAAATTATTTGGTATGTCTCCAATTTTCTTTTTGTTTTTGTTTTATAGTTAGATATCTATAATGACTTACTTTCACTATCTTCATTTAAGTCATAGAATATGGCCTGGAAAGTATTTTTTATTGGTATCTGTTTTGATTTGTTTTATGGCTTAGTAAAATTTGGTCATTGCTTGAAACAAGTATTTTTTTCCCTGATTGTTGTTTACAGAATTCTGTGTAACTACATTATATTGAACTAAGATTATCTCATTTTTACCTGCTTGTTATTGGGGTGATGTATTAAATGATTGTGAATGTTTTAGTTTCTCTCAATTGTGTCATATTTTGACTCTGTTATTAAATAGGTAGATTTTAGAAAGTTCTGTTTTTTTGGTAAGCTCCCTTTTATAAATACATATGGCTCATTTAATTTCTCAGAGGGACATTTTACTTTTTTGCCTTAAACTCTATTTTGTTGTTAGTTATACCAGCTTTATTTTTTCTGGTATTTTCTTGTTGGTGGTGTGATTTTTTTTTTTCTCTTATTTTTAGGCTTTCTGTCTCCTTATGCTTAAACTGTCTCTCTGGAGGAGGGTTCCCCCCCTCAACTGAATTGGAAGATGCATGTTCTATTTTTATTCCTTTCAAGTTGTTTCTTGACAATCTCAGCATGCCTATTTGACTTAAAGTCAAATTTAATCAATACTTTCTTATTTCCCCTGAATAATAAGAGGGATTTCAAACATTTACTGCCCTTCATCACCTGCCTACTTACATGTGATTTGTCACCAGGACTGGGAGCTCACATGTGCATCTGAAAAAAGGCTTCTATATTAAATAGGGGCTTCAAAACAATACCAAGAAAATCATTTCAATTAGATAAGTCTCCTTAAATGAACTTTTTATAAGTAAAACAATGAGTAAAGAATATCAAATATTTCTTAGACATGAAGCAAAATAAAGTATTATTGGATGTATGTTTGAGGTTACTGGAGATTCTGTTACAAACATTATTTCAAGTCAGTTAGAATTCTACTTTTAATGACCTTATTTGCTCAGAAGATGTTTTAATGATTCATGCTGATACATCATTTAGAGAATCTTTAAATAACTCACTGTTAGATGCTCTGTTATGTGGGAGCATCTATTTATACTATGGAGCAACTGTTTTTCTTTTTTTATATTATTTTTTAAATTTAAATTTAATTAGCCAACATACAGTACACCATTAGTTTCAGATGTAGTGTTCAGTAATTTATCAGTTGCATATGACACCTAGTACTCATCACATCACATTTCCTCCTTAATGTCTATCACCCTTTATGCCATCCCTCTCACCGACCTCCCCTCCAGCAACCCTCAGTTTGTTTCCCAGAGTCAAGAGTCTTTCTTGGTCTGTTTCCTCTCTGATTTCTTCTCATTCAGTTCCCTCCCTTTCCCTGTGATCTTCTGTGCTGTTCTACATATTATACATATGAGTGAAAGCATATGATAATTGTCTTTCTCTGATAAACTTATTTTATTCAGCATAATACTGTCCAGTTCCATCCACACTGATGTAAATTAAATGGTGAGTATTCATTCTTTCTGATGGCTGAGTAACATTCCACTGTATATATGTGTGCATATACATGCACACATACATATACATACACAACTCCTTTTTTTTAAAGATTTATTTATTTGAGATAGGGAGAGAGCACAAGCAGGGGGAGTGGCAGACAGAGAGGAAGAAGCAGACTCCTTGCTGAGCACAAAACCTGATGCAGGGCTTGATCCCAGGACCCCAGGATCATGGGGCAGATGCTTAACTGACTGAGCCACCCAGGCATCCTACCACATCTTCTTTATCCATTCATCTGTTGATGGACATCTTGGCTCTGTAGTGATCTAAAGGGGCACCTGCACCCCAATGTTCACATGGAGCAACTGTTTTTCTGTTTGGGAAAGACTTTTATTTCCTGACATGCTTCCTTTTCATCAAAGAATCACAAACATAGCAATTTTTCTTTTAAAAGCAATGTGCATTTTCCATTTTGAAGGGGGTTTCCTTTTTGCTTGTTACTACAGAAAGTATTTTCTGAGAATTTCCTTCTTGCTGTGTTTTTCATCAGATAAGCAAACAAAAAAGATATCTTGATTTTTTGACTAAAAATCCCCTAGAAAAATATAAAACTTTCACACAACTGAGAAAGAGATTGTGTCTTTTATTAGGCAACAACTTAAACATAATTTTCCTCTATTAGTGAACCAATTGTGAAATCTGAACCTTTGGCTTTTTGTTCCTATTAAGTTATATCAAATTAAGTTTCTCAAAATGGGTATACAGCTAAACTAATAAGTATAAAAATCCTTTTAACAATTTATAAAACTTAGACGTTATCAGTGAATTTGCTTTATTTGATCAGTTTTTGTTTTACAAATTTCCCCCCTCCTTTTACTCAAGGAAAGAAAAGAGGCCTAAGTATTTTTCAATCATGAATGGATATAATAACACCCCAAAATTATTTACCTCTGAGTTGTGGAACTTTCATCCCTTTGATTCAGTTTTCTTGAGGAATGTCATATTCTGTGCTTGAATAGAAGTCTCCATTAACCACATGAGAACAATTAAGAGCAAGTCAAGGTTTGAGCCCAAGTCAGCTAATACACAATAGCTAGGATAATGGTCATTACCTACATCAAGGAAGGCAGCAAAGAAGTTCCAGACATTTATAATGAGGCAACTCAAAACACATTTAAATAAAAACAAGCACGAATACAAACAAATAACCCCTCCCAAATATTTTCAACTGGTAATCCAGTTGAGGGTTTGCATAATTAGACTGAAGAGATTACCAGAGTCATATATACGAACGCAATGTGTCAAGCAAAGTTGAAGGAAAAAATTTTGAAAAGCAACCCTCTACACAGAATAGTTTTTCTAAGGAACTGATGTAACTTGGAGAGGTACCAACTTGGTTATCCCAGATGACAAATCTGGTGGCATCAATAGAATGCCATTTGGCTAGTCATGGCTGGGTGAAGAATCTCCAGAGGTTCTATGTTGAGTCACTAAGGATGCTCCATTAAGTCATTTAAGCCAAATTTCCTAGCGAGTGATCTCCAGAATCTCAATTTTACTGTATCTTTTAGAGATTTAAGGGAAATCTCTGGCCAAGCTAAAACTGCCTCTGCTAGGGAACCCATTAGTATTCTCCACAGTCCTACTCAGACTCACCGCATTTTCCTAGGAGCACATGAAAGAAACTCAGATCCATGTATACTGTATTCCCCTCACCAAAGCCACCTTGGAGAGAAGCTTCCCTGTGATATGGAGACATGGACCCTATTAAGAGCTCAGTTACAGAGTTGCTTTGATTGAGTCACTTAACCTTCATGCTCTTCTAAGTGCCGTTCTTCACCTGTGTTGTGGGGACATTTTGAGAATAAGTCCACGTGTATGAACTGTCCTCTGTGTGTTGTTATTAGAGAGATATCATCAGGACTGAGCTGAGTAGCAGGCTAAGAAATGAATGAAGAAAACATAGAAATGATGCTGATTTTTCTTTTAAAGTGAATTATGAAGAGACTGTACCTTTGTTTTTAATAATATTAAGAATATGTGATTTTAAAATTTTACCACTTATTTCATACCGATGTTATTTTACATGAACTGATTTGGTATATGTACTTTATATTTCAAAGTCATTTGATGACAATCAGAATAATTTCACTTAATGCAAGAGACATTAAAATAAAAGCTGGTTGAGAAAAGCACCTTGACATTTGTGTTTGTTGACCAGCTGAGTTTCTGGTGCAGTGATTGAAATGGAGACCAACCCTTTTGTTTGTGATCTTTCTGTGAATAATAGGATAGATTTGAGACAGCTATGAAAATGCCATGTGTTAATTCATAAATAACTTTCCCTACGTAATTGTAATGTTTGTTAACTGTGGAAAATCTAAAAAATACATGAAGTATAAAATCAGAATAACCCATATTCTCACCAGCAGAGCTACTTAATGTCATCATTTTCATATATGTGTATATGTTCTTCTTTAAAAAAATAAAATTGGAGGGCACCTGGGTGGCTCAGTCGTTAAGCATCTGCCTTCAGCTCAGGTCCTGGTCCCAGGGTCCTGGGATCGAGCCCTGCATCGGGCTCTCCCCTAGTCAGGAAGCCTGCTTCTCCCTCTCCCACTTTCCCTGTTTGTGTTCCCTCTCTCACTATGTCTCTCTCTGTCAAATAAATAAAATCTTAAAAAACAAAAATAAAAAAATAAAATTGGAATAATCCAATTTAGACAGATTTGAATCCTATTTGATCAATTTATGTTTATAAAATTACTTTTTGAACATAATATTTCATCTTACTGATGTACTAACAGTTATTTAATCAGTGGTCCAATGAAAGATACTCAGATTAATTTTCTCAGTGTTATATTTAAGGTGACATGAACATCATCATGCTTGCAACACTTCATATAATTGGGAAAATTAGGCAAAGGTATGAACACTTTTAAGCTTTTTTTTATGTAATCACCTTCTTTGAACGGTTTATATCAATTTGCAGAGACAACCACATTTTACTCTAGCCTCGCCAACACATGTTAATGTAACAAGGTTGGTAATGTTGTTGATGTCTTCTTGGTAAAATCATAAAACAGACTTCAACCAGATGTTGAAATAACACCTGGCTATTAACAACAGTTAAACAAATTGAAGGAGTGTCTAAACTCAATCCTGAAAGCTCTTCCTCAACATTTGAAAAGATTTAGGCAACAGAAGAAGAAAGAATGCATTAATTTGAACCTAGGGGTCCATATGCTGTCTACAAACCAGACCCATTAGCTTTGCTTACCTTATGGTTTGGCTATCACATGGAAACCATCTTCGCTGCCAAGGAGAGATAAAAGTGTACATTAAAAATACATTGTACCTTATCTCACGGAAGCAGGTGAAGAGGCTTTCATTCTTTAAGTAGACTGACTCTACCTTTTTGTTGCATGTGTTTAACGAGAACTCAGATAAATACTAGCCACACACAATCCGAGCACGCTGTTCCAGGAGCAGTGTCTGCCATCTGCTTGGGCTAAATGGAGCTGCCCAGCCTTTGCCTCGCTGCCCTTGAAACTTGACTATTGGAATTTAATTACATGATTATATGATTAAATCAAAGAGATTGAAAGGTTAAAGCTAATGTCCCTAGAGGTGAAATAGGCCCCAGGCTTCTGAAACAGCTGGCATGGGGAAAAAAGGTCCCTCCTGGCATGTCAAAGGAAGAAAGGTAATGAGCTTTTCTAGGGGTGACACTGATTTTGTTTTATTAGTTGTGGTGCTGATTAGGAAAGAATTTTAAGTTCTCAAGTTCAGAAAATGAATTTGAAAGCTTTTTTTTTTTTTCCTTTTTCTTAAATCAAAGTGTTTGAGCAATTTTTTCCCCATGATTTAGCTCTTTGATTCCTTTTGCTCTCTTGAAGGAATTTTGAGAGTCTTGAACATATTGTCTGAAAGTTAAGGAGTTAGGAAAGCAAAGGGAATCTGGGACTTATTTTCCATAGATGTGTTGTCTCAGTCTCACTCCAGCACCTCAATGCAGTGCTGGTGTCAGCTTCAAGATGGATATTTTCTTTCTTTCTTTTCTTTTCAAAGATTTTTATTAATTTATTTGACAGACAGAGATCACAAGTAGGCAGACAGGCAGGCAGAGGGAGAGGAGAAAGCAGGTTCCCCACTGAGCTGAGAGCCTGAGGTAGGGCTTTATCCCAGGACCCTGAGATCATGACCTGAGCTAAAGGCAGAGGCTTAATCCACTGAGCCACCCAGGCACCCAAGATGGATATTTCTGATGGACTTTGACCTTGATAGTGAAATTCAGTTTTCTTTTCAGAGAAGCATATCAAAAATCAGCCAATGAGGAAAGCTAGCAGATGCAAATGGTCACCTGGCTTTTATAGTGAACTATGGTACAGAGCACACATAGTAGGAGTGGATGGAGCCTAGTCTCAGAAGACCAGGATGTGTACTAGGGAGCAAAACCTGACTCTATCACTTACTGGCATTGGCAAGTTGCTTAACCTGTCCTTGACTCAATTTTATTATCTGGAAAATGGACTAATAATAACTTACCTCATGGAACTGTTAATCAGGGTTAAACTGGCTAGTTACTGCCAGGATCTAGAATGGGGACATTGCAAAGATGAGTTCTTACTGCTATGAAATCAAATAACTGAGATTTCTGATTTATTTTTCATTTGGCTGCTCACATACTTGCAAAATACTCCTTTTAAAGAGGTCTACATGAGATACCACTATGTTTTACTGACACATTCTTCTATATATGCAGAGTGTGCTGTGAGAATTATCATGTCGATTTATGACAGTACTATATGACCTCATGGTTGCTACTGTGGGATTGTCAGCATCATTCTGGTGATGAAAAATATTTTGGCCAAGAGAAGAGTAATAGAAATGGAGACTGTTACTCAGAGGACTTTCAAATCCTCAGTAGCAAAGCTTATCTCTCATCCCATCTCACACCTCCCTTGGCTCAGCTTCCTTGCATCCTGTCATCACGAAGCATTTGGCACTTGCTACTTTTGTTTGTGAAAAGCTTATCCATAAAGGATATGGCAATGTGCAGCTTGCACCTGAGAAGCAGTGTTACTACCAAATCAGCAGTTACTTGCAGAGATTTGGGAGAGAGACAAGGTCTGACATGCAAATCAGCTCTTGCTAGTGACTGTGGAGTTCAGGGAAAAGGTAGACTTTAAATGCAGAATGACACAGTCATGGCAGGTGGAGGTGAGAATGTGGTAGTAGTGAGTATGGTAAGTACTGGAAACATTAACTTACTTTTGTGCTATAGGTGTTGTTCCTGTAATGATAATAAGTCTTGCCTGAATTTTCATACCTTGAAAGGAGTGACACCTGGTTTGTACTCGGCTCTTTAATCTCAAAGCCCTTTTTCTTGACCAGGATACCATATTGCACTGTTCAGAGCAATGCAAATGTCATAATAACAATGACACCAACATTTATGAAATTTTCCTATAGACTGTACTCTTCTAAGGCATTTAAAGTACATCCTCACCTCAAAAGCACATCAAGGTGAATGTGATAATTAGTTCTACTTTATAGACGAAGAAACTAAAGTTTCTCAGATTTAGGCCCTATAAATCAAAACCAATCCTCTTCATAATCGTGTCATATTAAGTTCAGTCTTGGGTTTGGGAGAAAACAAATAAGTACATGTGTGAAGCATTAAGAAGCAATATGATATGATGAAAAGAGTTTACATGTAAGGATCTGGAAAGCCAAGTTCAAGGCTCCGATCTGCCACACACAACTCTCTGTATCAACTTGGACAAACCAGATAAACATTCTATACAATGATAGAATTAAATGAATTACTATTTCACATCCTTCCAGATGACTATTCTGAATATAAGTACCAAATTATTATGACAGATCATAAAAATAAAGGTGATTAAAAAGAGAGAGACCTCATTCTGAAAGGTATGAACTATATCTGATGTTCACACTTCATTCATTTTTTTTAAATTTTTCAAGTCATTTTGTAATAGGTTTCTTTTCTTTTTCTTTACAAGAAGCTAAATTAGCCACTACATAGTACATCATTATTTTTTTATATAGTGTTCAGTGATTCATTAGTTGTGTATAATACCCAGTGTTCATCGCAAAACATGCCCTCCTTAATGTCCATCACCCTATTACCCCATCCTCCCACCCCTCTCCCTCAGTTTGTTTTCCTGGGTCCATAGTCTCTCATGGTTCGTCTCCCTCTCTGATTTCTCCCCCTTCAGTTTTCCCTCCCTTCCGCTACGGTCCTTTGTGCTTTTGCATATGTTCCACCAAATACTTCATAGAACTACTTTGACAGTGGTCTCCACTGGCTTCCCATTTTTTTTTTAACTAGTATTATATCATTTAAAGGATCTTTTGTTGCCACAAAATTTGATTCATTGAGAATCTGATGAAAGCTATGGGATCTTTCACTGGAAAAGTACACTAATGCACAAAAATACTTCTCTCCATATGGTGTCAGGTAATCCTCAGTGCAAATACTGCATGGTGCTCAAGAAGATGGGACTAGGGGCATCTGGGTGGCTCAGTGGGTTAAAGCCTCTGCCTTCGGCTCAGGTCATGATCTCAGGGTCTTGGAATCGAGCTCCGCATTGGGCTCTCTGCTCAGTGGGGATCCTGCTTCCTCTTCTCTCTCTGCCTGCCTCTCTGCCTACTTGTGATCTCTGTCTGTCAAATAAATAAACAAAATCTTTAAAATTAAAAAAAAAAAGATGGGACTAAGGAAAGTCCTTTAAATTTGTCTAGAAGGACTTCATAAATCTCACTCTTAAAGGTTGGACAGAACTCAGTACAAATGAGTATAGAGGGGAGAATTTCAGTCAATGAATGCACTGGAAGCTTGTGGGATTTCTTTCTGAAAATAGAGGATATAATAGAGTATATAATAGAGTATATAAATAGAGGATATAATAGAGTATATATAATAGAGTATATAAATAACATTTCCAGTGTTAACCCTGGAAATGTTAGAAATTATCTTATTTGAAGTCTTTATTTTACAAATCAGGCAAATTATCTATAAGAATGGAAAATAAACTTTGATATTGTAAAATTACTTGGCTAGTTTCTATTTTCCCCTCCCCCCAGCCCCCAAATAAAGTCAGGAGCAGAAGATATTACCAAATCTGATATGTGTTATAAACTATTTATTTTTAAGTATCTATGCAGGATTTCCATTTCTTTCCATTTTCATTTTGCAGAGAAGAGTCTTGCAATCTGTTTTGGCTTGAGTTTCATGTTTCTATCTATGATTTTGTAGGGGTAATGGAGATCAGAGAGCTAAGGGGCGTCTTGTGTGCCCAGAGGAGAAAGAAATGATAAGATAAGGAGATAAACAAAGTGATAAAGAGTGTGAGTGAGGAACACATGCTGACTACTGCTCTTTTTGCCCTGGCTCCAATCAGAGGGGACATCCCCTGCTACTTCCTTTTACCATTTTTCTACCAGTACCAGGGTTGGGCAGTATCAATTGGACCCATATGAATGTTGCTTTAACCACTGAAAGAATGACTATGAGCCATTTGATGAGTGACTCCAGACCTCATTTCCTTATCAACTACAAGCTTATGAACAAGTTTAAAAAAAAATTGTGTAGATCTCAGTATAATTCCTAGCACACAGTGAATATTCAACAGTGGTGATTTTTACTATGATTGTGTATCTAAACATTTCCTTTTAGGAAAATCTCTGCTGATGGTAGAATACTTGTTCAAACCAAAAACAAACCAAAAACAAAAAAAAAAAAAGAAAAGAAAAATTGTTATACAAATTCATAATGAACATTCAGTTTTCTATTTTGAAAAAAAAAAAGTAAAAAGTAGATTCTCTAGGTATCCTCTTCCAGTACTATGAGAAGCTCACATTTACATGATTATGCGTGTGTATGTATACATGTGTGTATATGTATGTAAATAGATATATATGTATTTTCTCTCTCTCTCTCTCCATATATATGTATATATGTACATATGTATATATATGGAGAGAGAGAGAGAGAGAGAGAAATATTTATTGTAAGGCATTGACTTTCATGGTTGTGTAAGCTGAGAAGTCCCAGGATCTGCTATCAGTAAGCTGGAGAGCCAGTGCTGTAGATCCAGTCCAAATCAAAGGGCCTGAGAACCAGGAGAACTGATGGTATAAATTCCAGTGCAAACTCTAGCATACTTAAGACCCATCAAGAGCCAGTGATTTGGTTCAAGTCTGAAGGCCGAAAACAACCAATGCTCTAGCCCAAAAGTAAGGCAGGAAGAGTTCAGCCTTTTTGCTTTATTTAGATCTTCAATTGATTGGATGAGGTTCACCCACATTAAGGAGAATGATCTTCTTTACTCAGTTAATCTCTTCCAGAAATACCTCACTGATATATTCAGAAAAATGTTCTTCCAAATATCTGGGCACCCCATAGTTCAGTCAAGTTGACATATAAATTCATCATCACACTGTAGTATTATAGATGCTCGGAGTTTGAGAAATATGGAATTTGCCTAACTCTATATAAGTTGGGTGTTCTTTGTGACTTATTTTTCATAATCAGAAGGCTGCTATAAGGAGAGAAAGAGAAAAATCTCAGGGGCTAAAGTCCCCTAATCCTGAGCAAACCAAAATAGGTAAGACTCACTCTTGCCTATGAAGTTAGACACAGTCTACTGAGCTTTGCTGTCCCTAAACCTGATCACTATAATCAACAAGGGTCAAATTCCCTTGTACAACCTATTGGAGTTGTGACAGTAAACACTCATCCTGAAATTTTGCTTTTCTTTTCTTAAATAGGAACTTAAGATCAAATCCCATAGACAAAATGGAATGTGACCAGGAGAGATGGAATGTCCCAAGCAGAGTCTATCGTAATGATTCTAACGTTTCACCTGCACTCACCTGAAAATACGCAAATATCATCCCCAAACACACCTATGCACATCCCTTTACCTTACTTACACCCCATCATTGTCTCCAACACCCCTTAAAAGAGCCACGCCAGCCATTTTGAAATCTGGCCATTCTCTTGAAAAAAAGGGGTACCTTGGTTTCCATGAACCAGTCAACTCTAAGCATACTTTAGGAGCACAACAGGAAACAGATGTCAACACTTAACACAAATGCTGCTCTTTGTTTAATTTGAAAAACTGGCCACTGGACAATCCATCTCACAGAATCTACTTAGAGTGTTTATCAAATTGTAATAAATTTGATTTAAGAAGAGCTTTGAATGCAGTTAAATGAACACCTTTGACATGAAAGGCTTTGTAGTCTATTTTCTGTCACCAGTAATATCCAATAAACTCTTTGTCTCTCTTTTCCTTATAGAGCCCTTACATCAACAAGTAGAGATTTTCTTTGTTTTCTTTCTTTTCTTGGCAGGCAGAAGAGTTGTGAGATATCCTGGGTACCAAGGCTTCAGCTCTGGTTTGTCATCTGGTGATGCTATCACATCTCATTTTTAAAAGAGAAAATTGCACTGGTGCCCACAGGCCATAGAAATGTCAAAACTACTAAAGAGTTTGATCCTCTCAATAGTTTGGGAAAGCTTTCCGAAAATCCCATGGATGTAACAAAAGAGCAGGAGAGAGAGAAGAGAGAAAGAGAAAGGGGAAAAGTAAAGCACTATTCATTTCCCCTGAACCCAGGCAGCAATCAACTTTGCAATTACCAAGATCCATTTCACTGGACTTTATAACTGGAAATGAAATGAGTGAGAAATGAGAATCTCTAATGAAGGCTCAGGTCCCCACCCATTGCGTTATCATCACATTCCACCAATTCCAGCATTCACTTGCCAGCTTTGTAATTTGCAGCTTATTCTCACAGCTCGCCAAGCGATTCGCATTCATTTACATTATTGCCGTTTAACACGCAGACAAGTAGAAATATGGTTTCAGATCTGATGGGCTCGGCATTTTTTTGTCTAGTTGAGTTTGTTTTGCTGCCTAAAACAAATGTCTCTGGAGCTCTGTTTAATTTAGCATGTCAAACTGCTTCCTTCAAAGGCGATTTGGAAATGCTTTATATATACGATAGACACAAAAAGCCAGAAAAAAACGGAGTGGGGCGTGATGTTAAAATGAAGATCCAAAACACAAGCAGGGCTGCCTATCAACGTGGATGAGATTTCCACTGTTGTTAGATGAACACTGTGCGTTCCCGAATTGAAACAAACGGAAGAGAGGGGCATGAGACATTTCAAAATTATGAGCTATGAAGACATCTCTTCTGAAGCATTTCTCTTTTTTTTTCTCCTCTTCTTTTAATTTTTATTGTTTTTAACTATAACCTCATAGTGGCAACTCAGGATTTGAGTAGGGACCCAAACAAACGTTTTCCAGAGGTTTCGAGCTCTTAGAGCTTCCATTGTTTGTATATTCTCGATACTAGATCCCTATCAGATATATGATTGCAATGATTTTCTCCCATCCTAAGGGCTGCCTTTTCACTCTCTTGATAATGGCTTTTGATGCACAAGTGTTTTTAACTTTGATAAAGTCCACATCATTTTTTTAAAATTTTTTTGCTTTCCCCGTGCTCATACAACTTGATGAACAGATCTCACACAGTACCCAGTGCATAGTGCATTAAGATATTCCAAAAATGTTCTTTAAAAATGGAATCTGCCTGGACTTTCCAAGAAGGAATGGTGTCTAACACAGATATAGGCTGACAATTTCTCATTCGCAATTCCAAATCTGATAAGCTACTGAGATGAAAAGTTTTTGTAATTCACTTGCGAGCAAACCTGTCCTAAACTGTCACGAAGCAAGAGATAGTCTTTATCCCACTTAATGGGACTGTTTGCCCATTTACTTTAAAGTATTACTATGTTTAATAATGAGATGCTATCCCAGAACCCAGTAACTCTAATAATGAGCTATACTGAATTTCTCTTTTTTGCCCTGGGATGCCAATACCCTTCCTTTATTTTAAGGTGTACAGTGTGATGATTTAATATACAAATAAATTGTGAAGTGATTACCACAATCAAGTTAACATATCCATCCTTTCACATAGTTTCCTTTGTGTGTGTGTGTGTGTGTGTGTGTGAAAAAGAGAGAATACTTGAGATCTATTCTTTTAGCAAATGTCAGCTAAATTACTTTTGAAGAGTCAAAAATATTCTGAATTTTGAAGAGCTTTTAAAAAGGTTGATGAGCCTGCAATGGTTATAACGACTAACAACATGTAATGCTAGAGCGCTTAGGTTTTCCAGTCAGTTAAGTGTCTGTGTCAGGCTCAGGTCCTGATCTCAGCATTTTGATTGAGCCCCAGGGGGCAGGACCCCTGTTCAACAGAGAGTCTTCTTGTCCCTCTGCCCCTCCCCCATTCATGCTCTCTTTCTCTCTCTCTCTCAAATAAATAAATACAATCTTTTTTTTTTTTTTTTTTTTTAAGGTAGGGGAGGTAATGCTTTTTAGTTTCTAATGGGCTTTCTTTATCTCACTTGAACCTCACCGAAGATTTTTATAAAGGATGTTAGACATATCTTGCAAGTAAAAACACTGATGCTCAGAGAGATGAAGTGTGTTAAAGAAAACCAGAGCAGGACAGAATTTAAAGCAATGAAGATTATATATACATACGTATATGTATATATAATATACATATTATAAATAAATAATATATACATATTATATATATATTTAAGCTATAGCAATAAGGGAAAACAGACCCTAGTATTAATGGGATAAAATCCAAATACAGCATGGACCAGTGGGAATTATAGCCAAGGAGTTAAGGCCCGGGGGCGGGGGTGAGGGTGAAGGGAGACGTCAGTGAGTTTGAAATCACTAGGAGGAAATCTTCAGGGTAAGGGGTGATTCTTGCTGATGGTAGGTCAGTGTGAGCAGATATCAAGGGGGAGAGGTGAAGAATTTGGTGAGATATTGAGGGTGATCGGATATTGAGGGCTATACAGGAAACTTTTAAAACTGGATTCTATGAGGAAGACCATGGAACCTCAAAATCGAAGCCTAGCTAGAAAGAGAGCTTAAAATACCTGACAAAAGTTCGGTCAAGGAGCCAGTCTTTGTCAAATGGCTTTCCCAAAAGCGATGAGGTGTCAGAACTGAGAGGTTAGATCTCATGTCTTCTTGGCTCCAAATTCCAGTGGATAGCAGTTTCTCTTTCCCAATCATACAGAGCAAGATTTCCTACAAAAGTTGCCCCCTGTACAAAATTTAGTCAGCCCTGTGTCTATGGGATGCTAGAACAAAAGCAAGCAATTCATCGAGAGAGGGAGCAAAAGCAAGAGTAAGAGACAGACACGGAGACTTATTCTATGCCCAACACCCTCTGGATGTGACGTACAGTTGTAATTTCCTATTACTGTATGCCTGGAAACCTGAAGTCAGAGAGTGGAGTTGACTGAACCAAGAAGATAAACGAGACTGCCCATATAGCCTGCTCTAGACTTCTCTTCCATGGGACACTTCCTAACAAATATATAGAAAAGGATTATTAGTTTGTTGAGATTTTTGAATGCTTTTTCCTGAACTTTCTCTACCTGTCAGCTCACCTAGGCATTCTTAGAGATTTAACTGGTTTTATTCCTGATTCATCAAGGGATTAAAATCCATTCCAAGAGGAACAGATGAAAATGTTTCCATCTCTATGACTTAGTGTGAATAATATTTTTTTATATCCTTCTCCAAAAGGGTAAGAACTCTGAATTTAAGATGAAAGGAAGGGGGCATCAAAGAACACTGAAATTATTCTTAAAATTTTGGGAGTTCATCTTACATACTTTCTTACAGGATGATACTTGCTGTGTATCCTTGGAAAAGAGTTGTTAACCTCTTTGAGCCTTAATTTTCCTTTTTTCTGGGACAGCTATACATTTGGCTCTCAATATATATAAGGTTCCATCCTGTTAGAAAATACTTCAGAAGCTTAGAACTCACTTTGTACACCTTCTATTTGAAAAGAGGGTGCCTTTGGAGGGTAGCCATAGTGGGTAAATAATTGTTTCAGTAGCCCTGAGAGTGTTTCTAGTGGAACTTTCATTTGGAAGTTGTGAAGAGATACACACACACACACACACACACACACACTCACACACACACACATATGTATGTGTGTATGTGTATATGTATATATATATATATATATATATATATTTATTTACTTTATTTATTATTATTGTTTTTTAGGGAGGGAGAGAGAATGGGGTGGGGAAGAGCTGAGGGAGAAGGAGAGAGAGAATCTTAAGCAGTCTCTCTATGCCCATCATGGAGCCCAACCACTGGGCTCCATCTCATGACCCTAAGATCTTAATCTGAACTGAAATCAAGAGTTTGATGCTTAGCCACCCCAGCCACCTAGGTGCCCCATGAAGATACCCCAGCACATTCATGATTGCACTTGACTTCATTCAATCAAACCAAGGTAGGAATTGGCAGTGGGCATCACTTTGAATCATCTTCTGCCCCTTCTTTCTACTTCTGCATCTGCTTGCAGAATGAATTGGACCATTTACTACCATCTAGAATTTAGAAGAAATTTTCTGTTAAAAAAGAGTTTATTCTTCTTCCAAGTTACTAATCAGCTTATATCTCAAACATATGGGTAGGTTGGTAGAGAAAGGGGGTGGTGTACAGAATAAAACCTTAGTAGAACCTTTCTTATTTTGTTTGATTCAAGTGAAATAAGCAGTTATCAGAGGCACATAACTGATCTTTGATATAAATCCTTTTTCCTCTGGCATCAATTGAGATACATAAGGGATATATAACATGCACATTGCAGGGGCTCAAATCAGCTAAACCCCACACATACCCACACATACCCTAGCCACAGTTTTTTTTTTGTTTGTTTGTTTTTTGTTTTTTGTTTGTTTGTTTTAGGACAAAAACTTCTTTACTACTGAGGTTAGGAGTATCAATTGCCAGCTAAAATATTTTCATTTTTTCAGGAAATAGTTCTGCTGAAACTAATCTTAAGGTAGGTCATATTAAGGTAGGTAGGTTAAGCAATGTTTAAGAAATTGCCCAATTTGTATTACTAATATGGTGTCAAGATAGTAATTCTTACAACAATAACAACAGCAAAACACTTTTTTTTCCCCTTCTTTCTGTGGCTCTTATGATTCTATTATTTGTAGTGACCCCACCATCCTGGTGTAGACTCATTTCTTCTCTCCCTTGGGCTGCTAAGCCAGGACAGGAAGCATTTTGTGATAGGCAGGATAGATTTCCAGAACTCTCTGGTGCTTCTAAATCTCCTATTTTGGCTGGGGAAATTACCCAGCACAATTTATAATATCAGACAGCAATGTAAGGAGAGGCTAAATGTCAGGGCTGGGGAAACAGAATGATGAGGGATAAATGTGATTGCCTAAAGCAGGGCTGAAGACGATCTCATTAATCTTTCATTTTACCGGCACTGGTTTCTAAGACAGACAACAGAGACACAAATAGAAGAGGTGTGTTTTGAGCAATTTGTGGGACAAAACCTCCCCATTCCGACCTAGCTGGAATGTGTCATGGCCCTGGTAATGGCAGCATTTAAAGGATTCTGATGTTCTTGGTGTTGCTTCAAAGATCTCTTTAGAAGAATATAGATCAACTTTCCTTGAACCTTTCTGGAAAACATTCACAGTTTGTGGGCCATTAGAGAATTCTGGGGGTTTGTTTTTTAAACAAATCAAACTTGTTTTAGAACATGGTAATTAAGAACTCATGGGAACATGGCATTTTCTATTATTATTGTTGCTGATTAAATCTGGACCCCAATGGTTCAATACCATAATTGCTATGCCAAAGCCCATCTACATCTGGGTAAACAATTTCCCATGAAATCAGGTTAGGTCACAGTCAAATTTTTATTGTTTCACTTATCTCACATGACTGGCTCTGAATACCCCATCCTAATCCTGGATTTACAAGTGAAATTGTTTATTTATGTATTTATTGAAATAGTGTGGAGGACTAGGTACTATAGTACAGTGGTCAGAGTGAGTCCCCTCCCTCTCCCTCTGCCCCTCTCCCCACTTGCTCTCTCTCTTTCTCTCTCAAATGAATAAATAAATAAATCTTTTTAAAAAAATAGATGGAAAATATATTTGAAAATACACAACACTAAAATTACATAGCATAATTTGTATTTTTCCCCAGATATCAGAAATTACTTCATAATTTTATAATTCAGCAGGATTATTGTTATGAATAGAAATTTTCAGTTCATTAGAGGCATTAAAGGGTCAATTATATACTTATGAAAATGTGGGATAGGAGATACTCTCACATGATCTTCTAAGTGACTAATCACACAATTCTCACAGCAGAGAATCTGATCATTGAGTAATTTATGCACTTGAAGAGGCACAATGTGCAAAAGAATTTATGTATCTTCAACTATGACAGAACATAATTTTTTTTATTATTTTCATGTAACTGGGCTATTTGAATGTTAGTGCATTCCAGATTTTGTTTTAGTTTTTAAAGATTACTTATTTTACAGAGAGAGAGTGTGCATGACTGAGGCAGGAACAGAAGGGAGAGAGTCTTCAAGCAGACTCCCTGCTGAGCTTGACTTAGGTTTAATCTCATGATCCTGAGATCTTGACCTGAACCAAAACTAAGAGTCAGGCATTCAAACAACTATACCACCCAGGCACCCCATTTTCCATCCTTTTTACATCCTTTATTTAAAAGAAAGTCTTTAGGTTTTGATATTATTTATGTACTAGTAGAAAGCAAAGACTATGTCTTCACAAACTTGACATTGTGCAGAGAAGGTGCTCTGAGTATACACCTGTCAAATTATATTTAATGCTCTATCCTGTTTACTAGAATAGTTGACTAAATGATACAAATTATTTTCTAGCTCAGCTAGGGAATCTGGTTTCATGTGATCAGTTGTGACCACTAATTTTTTCATAAACTTTTTCAACTTTCATTTTGAAATAATATCAAATTTTAAAAAGTGACAACAACAGTACAAAGAATTCCCATATACCATCTCTTCAGCTTTCAAAAATGATGACATCTTTGCATAACTAAAGCTTTTTTTAGGATTTTATTTATTTATTTGAGAGAGAGTAGAGAGAGAGAAAGAGAGAGCACAAGTGGTGGTGGGGGGGGCAAAAGGGAGAGGGAGTGGGGGAAGCAGGGTCTACACTGAGAAGAGAGTCTGACAAGGGGTCCGATCACAGGACCCTGGGATCATGACCTGAGTCAAAGGCAAACACTTAACAGACTGAGCCACTAGTGCCCCCATAACTACAGTTTTATAATAATCAGAGACTAGAAAGTTCACAATGACATAGTACTGTTAAGTGATCAATAGACCTGCACAAATTTTACCAATTACCCAGCTAAGGTATTCTTTTCTGGCCCAAAATTCAATCCATAATCCCACATTGCAATCGACCATCATGTCTCTAATTTCTTCCACATCAGGATGATTCTTTGTCTTTCATGACCTTATCTTTTGAAGAAGCCTGGACCTTCACTTTGTAGAATGTCTCTTCTTTGGGGTTTGTCTGATGTTTCCTCACAATCAAATTCAGGTTCATATTTTTGGCAAGAGGACCAAAAAGGCATTATGCCCTTTTGACTGCATCGTATCAGGAAGTACATGTTGTTACCAAGTTATCATTACTGATCTTCTTAATTTTGATCACTTTGAAGTCTGACTGCAGGAGACCAAACTTGAGATCACTCTGCTTTATTTTAACTAAACAAACTTTTGTTCCCAACTTCACATTCAAAGTTTAATTTTGGAAACAGTTGTTATTGAGATAATGGTGTATGAGTTTTACTTGGAAACAAGATTATCATTATCTTCTGAATTCTATGATTTAGTCTCTGGAAACCAAAACATGGGTCTGAAGTTTTTGTGTAAGTTAAAGGAATTGGCACATCCAAGTTCGGCCTCTCTCATTGTTTTCCTTCCCTGTCTTGTCACAGTTGGGCAAAAGCCACCAAGATAACAGGACTCTGCTATCGACTGTCTATTCTTTACTAGAAACGAGCAACATGGATCACATTCGCCTCCAAAAAACATTTAACATATACTTTCAATTCTTCCATTTTCAGTCCTTTAATATAATAGTCAGCCAAATACTTTTTTCTCTTTTCTTAGGGTATGATCTCTTGCTGATCCTAAATTCCCTTTAATTGTTGAAGGATATTATAAAGTCAGTATATGTAAAGAGAAATAAGACCAACATCCCAGTTTTTAGTGACAGGAATGCAGGAGAGACGAAAACAAAAAATTGTGTAAGAGCTGCCTGAAAACTTACGGAGAGTGTAACTGTCTATGTCTCTCGTGGGAAAGATTAGTGAAACAAGGGGCATCTGGTGGTTCAGTCATCTGAGCCATCTAAGCAATCTACTTTTGGCTCAGTTCATGATCTCAGGGTCCTGGAATCCAGTTCTGCATCAAGGTCCCTGCTCAAGGGGGAGTCTCCTTTCCCTCCGCCCCTCCCCCTATTCATGTGTTCCTGTTCTCTCTTTCTCTCTCTCTCGCAAAAATAAATAAATAAAATACTTTAAAAATATTGGTGAAACAAGACTCATCACTCTCTAAATCAGAAATTCGGTTGGAAATGGGAAGAAAAACCAACAGAACACAAATTCTATTGCTATATGATGATCTAAGTACTATGGGTTATCATGGCAGAATGTATTAAAAATGTATGGTCATCATTTGTGGTTCAATGTTTTTATAGACTCAACTAGGATTTAGCCCCGAGGAAACATGCTAAATATACAATTTAGAACATTAAAGCACAGCTATCTATAGTTTCTCTATTCTGGTAAAGCCTATGAAATCAGAAGAGAAAGATCTTGTTTTTGTAACTCTAGGATTCAGATAATTTAATTGGGAAACTTTGGCTCACCGCCACTGTATAGAACAGGGCTGGTCACTCATTCCCAACATCTAGTCCCGGATGGAGAAGCAGCTGATATCCCTGTATTCCTCAACACGCAGATATCTGGGTGACAGAATGGAAGAGTTTGACTCCAAATTCCCTAGATTATAAGGGATCTCAGCTGTTTTTGCTGTTCCCTTTTAAGCTCAATCAATCTTAGCTTTTTACATCAACATAAACAGTGAATGTTCACTTGACAAAATACATTCATAACTACTCTATATTCCACCTCTCTTGACAACACCATTCAATTATTAACCTGTCTTTTCTGAAAATGATGCCATAGAATTAAATTCATAAGCTGCTTTCCCTGCTGCATTTTTTAAGTTTTTAAATAACAAATACAACCTCTGTAGTTATTTAATACTTCTAGAAAGGTATACATTTTTTAGCTATTTCATGATTAACTATTGAAATGTGTAAGCCTAGGAATTTAACAGGTCTGTAAAAACCGAACACCTTCTAAATCTGACTTCCATTTGAAAAATTAGAGGACCATTGAACTCTTATTATAACTGCCTGTTGCTTAAAAGATCATACGGAATACCAAAGAGAAGTAAATAGATCCGATGGAAGGAATTTTTGTGGCTGGCTGCTTGGGTTTGTTCTGTGTAAGTGCACCTTTTTATTTAAATTAGACAAATGGTAGGGTTTCCTGCCTAATGAGACTGCTTGGACTCGTGGTTTGGAAGTGTCACCTCCATTCTTTATCAGATAATCATAATTAGGGCAAATGAAACAACCAGGGGAAGGAGAAGTAAGTCAAAAAGTGTATTGAATGGAAACAAAAAAGACCTCCAACAAGCGGACCACCATCGTGGCATCTATAATGCAAACATACAGCCCAGGAAACGCTGTTGGGCACCAATGCTGTGACTGCTGAATTATAGAGCTCATGGCAAGTTTGAATCCTGATTGCCAGATGGCCTACCCAGTTCTTTTTAAATTATGTCCACTCTCTCAATATAGCTCCCCAATATTCAGGTGTTTCTTTTTTTTTCTTTTTAAAATATTTTATTTATTTATCTGAGAGAGAAAGAGAGCACAGCTGGAAGGAGGATCAGAGAGAGAGAAAGATAGAAGCAGACACCCCACTGAGCAGGGAGCCTGATGCAAGGCTCCATCCCAGGATTTCATGACCTGAGCCCAAGGCAGACACTTAACCAACTGAGCCCCCTCAGGCACCCCAAACTCAGGTGTTTCTTTCTCTCTCTTTTACTGTTCATCAAAATAGCCTGTGATAGATTTGAATTGCGTCAGACCTTATATTTACTTGTGGAATTTTTCTGCTCCAATTTGAGAAACCTTTCAACAGCATTGACATTTTCCTGCCCTAGCAACACAGACAAAAAAAAAATCTTCTGAATCCCTACATGTACTCCTTTGGCTGCACTGTAGAATCTGTATCAGATAGTAATAATTGCTATCAGGTCCTCTAAAATTCTGTTTTTACAAAATTTCAGGATTGTTAAGTGTTTTTTCCATTAAGACAGATTCCTGAGGGAAATTTCTAGGCCAAGCCAAGACCCAGACCTAAACTTTGATTAAATACAAAGGGCATGGTAGTTACTACAGGAATAGATGAGGTCAAGGCCAGGTTATTTTTCAAAATGGTGGAAAGACAGAAGAGAAACATGTGTTAATTTGAAGGAAGCATGGAAGTAGATTTTGGAATCCTGATGGCTCAAGAAAATGGGAGGTGGCAAACTGATTTTAGGTTAGTGACTTAGACATTGGAATGATAGTACATATATATAACCAGGCCTTATTTTCCAGGAATTGTCACTTAATAAGTCAAGGAGGGGGGGCAAAAAGATCTGCATGTTTTAGAATTACAGATGATTTAGATTCACTTTGTCATCACAGAGAACATTTTTGAGGAGCAAAGTACTAATATATGATTGATCTCTTTTTTTGGCAAGGGACATAAACTCAACTCAAATTTATTTAAGTCAAAGCAGCAGGAATGTATTGATTCAAGTGGTTGAAATGTTCAAGGGCAGATCTTTAAGTTTAAGATGAAGGTGGACCCAGGTGTTGAAAGGAAATCATCTGGAAACTTTTTTTGTCTTCTGGATTTACTTTCACACTTGCTGGCTTCATTCTCAGGCAGGCTTCAACTAAGAATGGTATTGATATGGTCCTAACAGATCCTGGCTTAAAGTATACTAGCTTTGCAAACCTATTAGAAAGATGACTTCTATTTTAAATTAGTTCAACAAACTTACTTTGAGTTAATTATATTGAATTAATTTATTAAATTTATTTTGGAATTAATTTGGTCTACTGAAATAAATACAATGGGAAGGAGAATGGAACACACTAATTAACATATATGAGAGGATATAAATTACATATATACTTTACTTTTTTAATTTAGTAAAATAAGTATAACTTAAAATTTACCATTTTAATCATTTTAATTGTATAGCTTAGTGGCATCAAGTACATTCATATTCTTGTACAACTATTGTCACTATATACTATATGTAAAACTTTTTCATTATCACAAAATAAAACTCTGTATCCATTAAACAATAACTCCCATTCCTCTTTGGTAGCCGTTGGTTACCACCACTGGTCAACTTTCTGTCTCTATAAATTAGACTGCTTTAGATACTGCAGCTAAGTTGAATCATGTGGTGTTTGTCTTTTTGTGGCAGGCTTATTTCACTTGGTATAATGTCCTCAAGGTTCAACCATGTATACCATGTAGCAGAATTTCTTTCCTTTCTTCTTTCCTTTTTTTTTTTTTTTTTTTTAAGAGAGAGAGGGGGTGGAGTGGGAGGGTGGGTTGGGGAGGGACAGAGGGAGAGGGAGAGAGATAATTTTAAGTAGGCTCTATGACCAGCTTGAAGCCTGACTTGGGGCTCAATCTCACAACACTGAGATCATGACCTGAACCAAAACCAAGAGGTAGTCACTTAAATGAGTGAGCCACCCAGGTGCCTCATGTCTTTCCTTTTTTAAGGCTAAATGATATTCCATTGCAAGAATATACTACATTTTTTAAAAATTCACTCATCCGTCAGCAAAGCAGACATTTCAAGCTATTTCTATTTTTTGGCTATTGTGATAATGCTGCTGTAAACATGGGTGTACAATGTGAGATATATATATATATGTATGCATATGCATACATATATATATGGAAGTCTGTGTATGATTTTTAGTTAGTAAATATCAATCTTTTGTATTTTGGATTATAACTGTCATTAGCATATAATGTTATAACTTATAAAATAATTTTCTTTTAACATAAGTGAGTGCTCGCTTTGGCAGCACATGTACTAAAACTGGAAAGATGCAGAGATTAGCATGGTTTCTGGACATGCAACTTCATGAAGTATTCCATTATTAAAAAAACAAAACAAACACAAAAAGCAAGGGTAGATAGAAAGCCTAAAGAAATTAATTGTGGACGTTTATAGACTTTAATAAGCATGGCTAGGCTTTAAGTGACTGCTGTGTAAATAACACTAGGCTGTGTTACACGGCATGGCTCCCAGCGGGTGATGCCACCTATGGTACCAGGAAGAAGTGTAGGTGGCACCTGGACAAACATTTTAGTTCCATGGTTATATATACATTTTTGTGTGTGTATTGTGAAAACATGTCACCAGTGCATGAAGTCTGAGACAACCTTAGAATAATGTCTTGTTAAAACACACACAAAACAGTGAGTCTGAAATATAATGTTTTTTAGAAAAGTAGTAAGTGGATATGGCAAAAATTGTTAAGGTAATCACTGAAATTTTTGTAATGTATCATGTACTTAGGAAGAAGTAGTGGAAAATAAACCTATTACCAGGAAGAAATAGAAAAGTCAATTAAGTTTGCATCTGTATGCATAGAAATGACAGAATAAGAGGTCATAACACATTAGAGAGAAAGACCTAATGTAGTGCTTACTAAATGCATGTGCGTACAAGAGATATATAAAAAGGAAGAATCTGACTAGAGGTTGAACTAAGACTTGAAAGGAGTGATAGAAAGAAATTTTTGCCTCGTTGTTCACAGTCCTGGTGTCTGATTCTCTTCCTGCCAAAATTACCTTAAAGATAATGGAATGATTTTCATATTGAGTCTTTTTAGCCGATGCACCTGGTTTTCTTGTTCATTGTCAGTTTCAAACCCTAAATATTACACTGAACATATTAACACTGTATTTGTCAGACCCAAGAACAATTTAGTTCTTAGCAGATGATTATTATTGTTTTATATTCAAAACTGTTTTTTAAAGCATTTTATTTATTTATTTAACAGAGGGAGAGATCACAAGTAGGCAGAGAGAGTCGAAGGTTAAATAGATAGGTAATAGACAGGTTCTCATAGTTTATCTCCAAAGTAACAAATGAATCCAATAGTTTATTTTTTGCTATTTTGATGTTTGGCCATTTCCTAAAACTTACCCATGATGCAACTTGCTTATTTCATATCTTTTTTTTTTTTTTTTTTTTTTCTATTACAAAGGAAGAATCAACATAGTAAAGGATGAAACTCAGGGTATTTTGTTAGGAAATGAAGTCATTCATTTTTAGGGAAACAATTTAAAAACATCATAAGTTGAAACTTATGTTTTGTAAGCACAAATTTAAAGGCAGAAAATTTTAAACATTTTTACAGTTTATGTCAAAGATATAAAGGTATTTGGAGATTATGGGAAAATGTATTAAATGTAAAAATACAGCACCCTTTTTTCTGGATTGCTTGGTGTTTTTCTTTCTTTTTTTCTGTCTCTTCCATAACTGCATCCATCAAAATATAACCTAGATAATTATATTTTATTGCACTTCCTAGATTGTGGAGTACTTCTGATTTTATATATATATATATATATATATATATATATATATATTAGATTTTTTTAAATTTTTTATTGATTTGTTAGAGAGAGAGAGAGCAAGCACAGGCAGACAGAGAGGCAGGCAGAAGCAGAGGCAGAGGGAGAAGCAGGCTCCCTGCCGAGCAAGGAGCCCGATATGGGACTGGATCCCAGGACGCTGAGATCATGACCTGAGCCGAAGGCAGCCGCTTAACCAACTGAGCCACCCAGGTGTCCCGATTTTTGATATATTAACTTCAAATTTAGATATTATAAGGTCAAAGCTAATTCTTCTTAAAGAAAAACAGGCTAATTTTATTCATTTATTTAATCTCCATCAAAGCCATCACAAATGATTTATTGAATATTTTTAAAAGATAAAAACCTTTTCATATGGGTCTCTAAGAAATTGCTGGAATCAGAGTATGCCCTCTGATGATTTTTATATTAAAAAAGATTAAGTCTCTTTAAAGTTTCAATAATTAGAAAACTATTTTTGCAATTTAAAAATATATACATATAAGATCAACATTCTCAGGCTCTGGAATCTAAGAATTAATATTTTTTTCAAAAAGTGGTATAAAGCACATGAAAATACATCTTAAATATTGATTATAGCATTTTAAGAGTGAAAAATATGGGCTTAATATTCCCTATTAGTATTACTTTTAAAAATATGTTATTTAAAGACAGTATTATGCAACATTTTTCAAACATGTTTTGAGAAAACATTATTTTTTGCAAAATGGTTTATGATAAAAGGAGTTAGGGTCCAAGAAATTTGGGATGTGTGTTCCAGCAAACCATAATGCAAATTAGCCTATTAAGGTCTCTGAGGCAATAGGATTAGTCTAATATGGCTCTAACTTGAACTTACGTTTCACGATGTTTTTTAGCACACATGTGGCATGGATCTCAGAATTGATGTTTGATAAAACAGTAGAAGGGGAACATAGAAGATAATGTTTAAGAGGATATTTTGGGACCAAAATGCTTGGATTCAAATCCTGCTACTTAAGTCTTCACCTTGGAGTTTCTTTATCTGTCAAATAGGAACACTGATACAATAGTATCTATCTCCTAAAATAATTATGAGTATTATATTTATTAATAATGTAAGGGCTTGGAATATTGCACAGAACAATGGACACTTAAAATTCTAACTATTGGGGCACCTGTGTGGCTCAGTGGGTTAAAGTCTCTGCCTTCAGCCCAGGTCATGATCCTAGGGTCCTGGGATGGGGCCCCGCATCAGGGTATCTGCTCAGTGGGGAGCCTGCTTCCTCCTCTCTCTTTCTGCCTGCCTCTCTGCCTGCTTGTGATCTCTGTCAAATAAATAAATAAAATATTTTTTAAAAAATGTTAACTATTATCATAATTTGGTAAACTGTTCTGGGTCTTTAAAGCAACTCATGATTGATTCACTTGTTCCCATTCTATCTCTCATTACATAATGTGTGTGTGTGTGTATACACATATATACATACATATGTATATATGTACATCTATATATCTAATCTAATCTAATATATTTAATAAGTTTTACTTCTTGGGATGCCTGCGTGGCTCAGTTGGTTAAGCATCTGTTTTCAACTCAGGTCATGATCCTGGGGTCCTTGGATCCAGCCCTGCATTGGGCTCTCTGCTCAGTGGGGCATCTGCTTCTCCCTCTTCCTCTGCTGCTCCTCCATCCCCTGCTCATGTTCTTTTTCTCTCTCTCTCTCAAATAAATATATAAAATCTTTAAAAAGTAAAATAAAAAGTAAGTTTTATTTTCAACATATTACAAAATACTTTCAATGCAAAATCATAAATACAATCAATGTCATCCCTTGGGTTAAGATATTTAGTTTTTTAAAAGTCAGTTTACTATATTCTCTTAAAATAGAAATAAAATCATGTCCTTCATTTCCAGAACACTGTCCTGCTAGCTATATGAATTAGAGGTAGCATTTGCCAAAAACATACCCACCCAACCATCTCATTTCCAGACTACCGCACAGACCTCCTTAAATCTTTTGTTGGTACTTTGAAAATGAGTTTCGGCTCAAACATGTGTCCTCTTTTGTAATCAGAATTTAAATTTCTGAGAATATTTTCCTAATAATGTGTATTTGGTTGTTACACACAGTCTGTTCAGATTTCATCCCTGGGTTAGACATATATAACATTTTTATTAAAATACATACATTTTATAGTGAGATTGAAAGGAAAAGTTCCACATTGCTTCTCTATTGCTCTTACTTTCCCTATATTCTCATAGAATGAAAAAAAATGCACTTATTTATGCTTTATTTTAATTAAAATGATCTTTATTTTTAAAATGAATCATCAGTCTAATATATATTGCTAAATAATAAAAGAGGAATTTATTGGCTTACACAATTATACAATTCAAGCTGTGAAATTTACTTTAGGTACTTCTGTATGCAAAGCCTTAAATCAATGGGTCTCAGTGGGGATGGCACCACCCCACAGGGTACATTTTGAAAATTTATGGAGGTTATTTTTAGTTATCATAACATTTGGGGGGTAGTCACTGCTAGAGTTTTGTGAACGGGGCCAGGAAAGTTAGACATCCTGCGATGATCAGGATTGTTCTGCAAAAAAATATTATCCATATCCTGCAGAGCTCTTAAATATCTTCCATGCATCCACAATGCATGTTTATACCTAAACTTATAGACTAAAACTCCATTTTACTTATAAATTCAAAACAGGTTCTTGGGACAGCTTTAAAGCAAATGGAATAGCCAAGAAATGCAAATATTATATAAATCAAAGAAAAGTTGTTCTGTTTTAAACTTTACCAAGAATTGCATATCATTTTAAATTTTCCATTAAATGTGGTCACATTTCTCATGGAATTTCAGTCTGGATCATTCTCAATTTGTAGGTTTTGAATGCAAATTTGTGGATATCTGAGACTCTTTTTCATAGCCAGATGAAAATATTATTAAATTAGTAGAGACATAAAATATTGGCATCTCATTAAATTTTACTAATAAAGCTTACCTAAAAATAACTCATGTTCTTGACTTTCTATACTTGAGGATTTCCACAGCACAATGAAAAATTTAATTGTAAGAAAACATTGAAAAACTTCATTTTTCATTTGCTATACTTAAAGTTGACTGATGAGCAATAGGGGGGTTAGGGGAAATGACCTTTCTCATGCAGTCAAAAATCCATGTGTAGCTTTTGATTTCCTAAAAAGCTTAACTACTAATAGCTTGCTGTTGAATGAAAGCCTTGCCAATAACATAAACAGTTGATTAATACATATTTTGTATGCTATATGTATTATATCTTGTACTTTTACAATAAAATAAACTATAGGAAAAAATGTTAAGAAAATTATTAAGGAAGAGAAAATGCACTTAGAGTACTATGCTGTATTTATAAAAAAAAAAAACCTACATATAAGTGGACCCACACAGTTCAAATATGTTCAAGGGCAAACTGCATTTATATATTTATTATTTTTATTTATTTATTTATTTTTTTTTTTTTTTGAGAGAGAGAGAGAGAAGTGGTGCTGAGGGATAGGGAGAGAGAGACTCTTAAGCAGGCTCTGTGCTCAGGGTGAAGCCTGACACAGGACTCGATCTCATGATCCTGAGAATATGACCTGAGCCAAAACCAAGATTTGGACACTTAATTGACCAAGCCACTCAGACATACCAAAATGTTGTTATAAAAAAGGTTTCAATTAAGTTAAGTAGTATTGTGTGGGACTATGAAGAAATATCAAAACATCTCTGAGCACTGGTTTTTTAGAATAACCCTTGTAAATAATATTGAGAGATGACCTAGCTCTTCTCAGTGTTATGTGGCTGCCTTATAACCACACATCTAGTACCACTAAGGAAGGAGAAAGAAGCCAGCTTTCTTTCTTTTTTTTTAAATTTATTTATTTGACAGAGAGAGAGATCACAAGTAGACAGAGAGGCAGGCAGAGAGAGAGGAGGAAGTAGGCTCCACGCTGAGCAGAGAGCCTGATGTGGGGCTCCATCCCAGGACCCTGAGATCATGACCTGAGCCGAAGGCAGAGGCTTAACCCACTGAGCCACCCAGGTACCCCAGAAACCAGCTTTCTGTACTACTAGTAAATTCTATAAAACTACAGTTGAAGATAATCATATTAAGTTTCAATAATGTACAGTTACTGAGTGAAAATATAGGGTTAAAGTAATCAATCAACAAATATTTGTCTTAAATTAATTGTCATCCTCTTATGTTTTAAAGTAAAACACAGTGCTTTTGCAACTTTTCTGATAACTCTTTTTGACTCTATGAAAATATCTGAGCATTTTGTCTTAGTTAATTCTACTGTCCACTTTGAGTCCTGCCTTAGAGAACTTAAGACTTCACATACCTTAAATAATAATTGGAATCATGAATCATTTTTATCTCTGAGTCAAGAAGACCCATTTGTGCACTGTGTTGAGGGAGAAACAATATCCCAACCCAAAACTCCAACTCACTTTGTCTTCAGGATTAAGCAGTCTTAAATATTATTTCCTTTGCTTTGCTACTTCAACTGAAAGAATGTGGGTCTAAAAGCAGTTTTAGTAAGACCTGAATGAAATTATAAAGCATTTTAAAAAGTGATCCTATTCTCCTGAGTTTTAATAATAAAACAAGCCTTGTTCCTGGAAAATATCAGAATTGTGGTCTAGAAATGATGTACAGTGACCAGCCTATGTAATATTTGAGTCTGTGGAATATTAATTTACTGAATGATTGGTTGCTTATTGCAAATTTGGTCAGAAATTTGGCAGTACTGACTCTGGTACAGTCATTCTCTCTGTTCATTATCTTGTAGGTACACTGCCTACTAAAAGGGTCGTAAGAGCAATGTGCTATAACTTGGGCTTTCTTACAGCTGCAGTCCTACCTAATTTGTACTTTGGCACTCGAAAGATTATAATAAATGAAGTGCTGCTTTCAAAGTTTCAGACACACCAATTTCTCCCCATTTGGCAAAGGTGGATTTAATTTGACTTTCACGAGTGCAAAATCTGTCTCCTTAGAAGTTGGTCAAACTATTAATTTTATGGCAGGGACAACTGAGTACAGTAAACCTTTTCACAAAGCCAGACAGCTTAACCTAATTAAAGGGTTGTTTTGACAGGTGGCTTAAAGTAGAATGAATACTATCAAGAACGTTACAAGAAATGAATTTGATGAATATATAGAGTGTGCATGCAGGTGAATAGGTGATTTGGAAGGCTGTGATGACAGGTCTGTGTCCAGAAAGTGAAAGGGAGACCTCAAGATCTGTCTGTGTACTTAATCGGCAATTTCTTTTTCTTATTTAGATATTTTAAGAGATGGATAACATCAAATTCATGTGAACGCCAAGAGATATTGAGATGTGATACTGACCATGAAAATAACTTACAAAATAACCTGCTTGTCTGGGAGAAGAATTAAAGTCTCCCTTTAAGAAATTGGAAGTGTGTTGGGATAGAAATTGTAATTTTGAACTGAGATTTTTCTGAATATTAGCAGAAGTTTTCATGCCTCATTTCTATCGGAGTTTTTGAATCCCAAGACTTAAGACAATATAGAGATATTGCTGTTAGCCTACCTTGTGATGGTTTGGCCAGTTACACACAACTTTTGGGCAACATGTTTTTGTCCTTTCATGCAGGTTTCAGTAATGGAAAAAAAAAAAAAAAGGAACAAACAATTGGTCTTCCAGACTATGGTTCAAGAATGTTCTCTTAGGAGGAGAATCAATAAAATTTGTTTGGGCGTGGCAGCATGAGGTCCCTACTTTAGTGCAACAAGGATTGATGCTCAGAATGCAGATTCTTCTTGAACCATTCTCAATTCTCACTCTGTTTCTTTTCCCTAATTCTTCAGTAAGAAATACGATTAAAGTGATACAAGGTTCTGGGTTCCAGAAAACAAAATGAAACCAAAACAATATAGGTACTCTATTGTCTCTTAATAATCATATGCTATATTTATCTTAAAAGTGATTATTTCTTTAAAATTTAACACATTGATGGTGTCAGGATTTTCAGAAGGACCTGCCTTAGTGTAGCCTCATCAAATTGCTTCTCTGTTTCTCTAATGTTGGATAATAACATCTTAAAAATAATTGATGAGAATTCTCATTTTCATTTTTTCTGTGCTTATAAAATTTTAAAAATTGACGTTGTTGATAGTCAATCTAATCTAAATATTAGATTTACATAAAGTTAAGATACAATCCACTCAAAACCTAATATTTCCCCATTCAGAATGTGTTTAGACTAATACAGATCTAGCCCAAATTCTAAAACATGGCCTCTACATGGCACAGAGAAATAAGATGAAAATACCAACTATATTGTACTAATATATAGAAAAATTATAGTCAGAACTACAAAAACCTTTTGCTGGTTTAGGTAATTTGAACTAAGAAAAAAAATAAAAAAAGGAAACTGACCTAGGTTATGATCTGGCTTCTACCTGAATTCTTGTGGGATAAGTGCCACCTCAGAAAAGGTAGAAAATTCACACTCCTGTCCTTATATCAACATGAGCAGTGACTCATGATCTAGACACTAGTAGCAACAAGACCCTGGTAAATTTTGTTTCATTACACCTTAGTTACTGGTCTGTCCTGCTTACCTACATCAAATCTTCCCTACATATTGGGCAAAATGTTAGTAAAATAAAGGGAGTTTTATAAATAACATAAACTAAGGGGCAAAAAGCAGAGTGAAACAGAGTTTTGCATGCATTCTAAAAGTTTTAGATCCAATTAATAAAAGGGAATAGTCGGGCTCCTGGGTGGCTCAGTCCTTAAGCGTCTGCCTTCAGCTCAGGTCATGATGCCAGAGTCCTGGGATCGAGGCCCACATCTGGCTCCCTGCTCAGCAGGAAGCCTGCTTCTCCCTCCCACTCCCGCCGCTTGTGTTCCTTCTCTCTCTGTGTCTCTCTCTGTCAAATAAATAAATAAAATCTTAAAAAAAAATAAAAGGAAATAGTTGAGAGCTAAGATAATGAGAAGAAAGATCTCTTGATAGCAGATAACTTAGAAAATTATTTATAAGTTGAAGAGCTAGAAATATTAGAAAACCAGGTACCAGAAGAATCCCTTCATAATACAACATTTTAAAATTTTGATGAAATTCCATTTACCTTTTTTATTCTTTTGTTTCATGTTTATACAATACACACACCTAGGCATTTCATAAATGACCTTTAAAAATGGAATCTGCATGAACTTCCCCAAAAATATTTTAATCATGGATGCAGGTCACAAATTTCTCATCCCCAATGCCAAAATACAAAAAGCTATTGAAGTGAGAAGTTTCTATAACTCAGTTAAGAATGAAACCTGTCCTAAATATAGTCATGAAAGTAGATGTACTCTTTATGCCACTTGGTAGGAATATCTGTCTACTTTGTTGCAGAATATCAATGTATTTGATGATGGGTTGCTACTTCAGATCTCACTCAATCTAATCACTAGCATATGTACTAAATCACTTTTCTGAAATTCAAAATATTTTGAACTTTGAAGATATCTTATCCCAGGAGATTCTGTAAGGGCTTGTGAATCTTCAGTTGACATAGTGATGTCGTAATGGTGTCACACTATTTTAGTGTCTAAAGAACTTTTCTGTGTATTATCTAACTTAAGCCTTACCAAAGATTTTTATAGTGGGTGTTATTCTTTTTTTTTTTAAAGATTTTATTTATTTATTTGACAGACAGAGATCACAAGCAGGCAGAGAGGCAGGCAGAGAGAGAGGGGGAAGCAGGCTCCCTGCTGAGCAGAGAGCCTGATACGGGGCTCGATCCCAGGACCCTGGGATCATGACCCGAGCCGAAAGCAGAGGCTCAACCCACTGAGCCACCCAGGTGCCCCTAGTGGGTGTTATTCTTATTTTGCAAGTAAGAACACTGAGTCTCAAAGAGGTTATATGACTTTCCAAAAGGTGATAAAGCCTAAGAAGAGAGGTTGGATCCCATATTTTCTAACTCAAAATCCCAGTGGAGAGCACAGCTTCTATTTGCCAAATATGCAGGAAGAGATCTGAACAAGTTTATCCCCATGCAGTTTCATTCCCTTCAAAAAACAAAATATTAGTGTTGATTGTAAGAAATAGTCTGAAAGTGAAGAAGAACAAAGTATAAACGTAAGAAGATACATATTTTCAGGAAATGTATACAGAAAAGTATACTATAGCTCACACAGAATTGCAAACCCTCAGAGGAAATTATAGGGAAGATAATAGTATCCCCATTTTAGAGCTAGGGAAACTGAGGTACAGATTTATGCACTAACTTGTCCATGATTTCCAGAGTTAGTGCTATTATCACTATTCCATATAATGTCACACTATTGGTACCATGAAATATGTTTTAAGGCAAAAACACCGAAACAGAGTAAGTACGTACTTTTTAGTTCATTAAGGATACAATTCACAATGATAATATAACTAAATAACTTTGATGAAAATAGAATATTGAATATTGCCACAAGGCAAAGCAGTTAGAAAAGTAAAGTGAAATTGACAATATATATTAAAGTCAATTAAATAAGCTAACAATAACATATTAATGTGATTTGTCCTCAGATATAGATGGTAATTAATTACATAGATTAATTTAATATATTTTTATATAAAACTCTGTTCTTTTCACACAAAGCGTATAGTTCCTTTTCAAGTGCATAATGGAATATTTCAAAATTCAATCTATATGACTCAGGGAAAATATTAGAGCCCAAACCAGATGTTTTAGGGGTTATATTATTTGACTGCGATAGAATATCACTTTAAATTAATAACAGCTAACCACCATCCAATAAAAAAAGAAGCAAAATTACCTTTATCCAAAGAAATCAATAAAAATTCCCAAATACCTATAAACTTAAAACAAATCTACTGAAAAGTTTTGCCAAAGCTTTAGGAAATAAAAACTAAAATTATAATGACAATAATACATATAAAATTTATTGTATTTATCCCAAAATGTATAAGCAGGAAAACTGTTATTTAATGTTCTTACTATTAAAGAAAAAATATAGAATAAATAACTAGGCAGTCAAGGGAAGGAACATAAAGTCACACAGATACACACACACTCATATGCACATACCTCTAAAGAGAATAGATACTGCTAGAAAATTAACAGAATTTACAAATTGAGATAAGATTAAATTTTTTGAAAGATAAACTACTAACAAGGCTATTCATGGAAAAAGAAGAAATCCAACTGCTTACTATTATAAAATAGAGGGTAAAATCACATTTAAAATACAGATTTAACCTGAATAGGCCAGTAACCTTAAAAGATATTCAAAATGTAATAATAAAAAACACACTTTTTATCATTATCAAGCCTAGGGAACTTTTCAGAAAATTCTAACAAACCATCCAAGAATAGATACTTTCATATAATTTGATCAGTATCAAAGCTTAGAAAAATGTGAAAATCATGGAAAGACATTAAATCATAATACTAAATATTACCTTTAGTTATCATATTTACCAAGATTTAAAAACAGTGATGTGATTCAGTTGTACTAAGGCAATTAAGGAAAAAAGTCATATCTGGCTCATGGACATAAAAATTGATTGTGTTTTCCTGGAGGCCTTTGCTACTGAAATACTGTAGGACATCTAAGCCAATAATTCATACTTCAGAATCTGATGTAAGGAAGTAGTAAAAGCAAAGTGTATACTCAGACATATATGTATAAGGATATTTATTACAGTCTTGCTTCTTTTTCCGTACCTAATAATATCTGTATGGTCAATTTTGATACATTCGTATGTCTATGGATGGACTATTATGAACTCATCAAGAGAGATAATATGGAGATTTATTTATTTATTTATTTATTTATTTATTTATTTATTAAAGAGAGAGAGCGAGAGCAAGCACATGCAGACAGAGAGTCATGCAGAGGCAGAGGGAGAAGCAGGCTCCCTGCCGAGCAAGGAGCCCGATGTGGGACTCGATCCCAGGACGCTGGGATCATGACCTGAGCCGAAGGCAGCTGCTTAACCAACTGAGCCACCCAGGCGTCCCTGGAGATCTATTTATTGACACAGAACTATCTTTATTATTTATGGGAAAATGCCATAAAATATTTCTCTATATATTTATACTTATCCATATTGCCTTACATATATTATTGTATATTACTATATAATATATGTTATATGTTTTATATAAATAATGGTTAAGTAGTTAATAAGGTAAGCAGATTCCTAAGCATTTGTTAAAGATCCTCTGGAAATGAAGGGTTGGGGAAAACTAGTTCATAGAACAGTTATAACTATAACTGAGTGTAGAAAGATTGGCATTACTTCAGCAAAAGGAAGTGAATATAAACAAAATCTTGGAGACAGAGGGTTTGGTGTTGGTGGGTGACCTATGCTGGATAAGAAACATGAAAGAAATCTGATATATGGTCAGTTTACACAAGACTTGTTCCTGCATTCATTATGAGAAACTTGCATTTACCTGGGAACTTGATCTTCTAGAGTGAAAAATCTTTTTCTGTTGCTCTTCATTGGGACCCACTTAACTCTTTCAGAAACATGGCTTTTTTTGGTGACATATCCAGTAAGACTGATCATTCCTACCAAACGTTGGCATTTGATAAATGCTTCTCAAATATGAGGAGGACACAAGCGAGCCCTTGAGCTAGCTGATAGTGGGTTGTCTTTGTAAATATCTCTCTTCAGACTGTTTTCAGGGAGGCACACATGACAATGGACTGTCATTTCCTGGCCTCTCATATATCCTATTGAAAGCATTGATGCATGTTTGATCAATGAATAGAAACTGGTCTAAAGTGTGTACATGCAGAGCACTTTTGTTGCTCATTTGTTGTTCACCTGTTGGCCATCTGTACATCTTTTGAAAAATATCTATTCAGATCCTTACTCCATTTTTCATTTTTTACTATTAAATTATATGAGTTCCTCAAATATTTTATATATTAGTTTCTTATCAGACATATGGTTTACACATATTTTCTCCCAATCTACACATTTCCTATTCACCCTATTGATTGCTTCCTTTGCTGTGCGGAAGCTAGTTAATTTAATGCGATTCCAGTTGCCTACTTTTGCATTGTTGACTGTGCTTTTGGTGTCATGACCAAAAAAATCATTCCCAAAACCAATGTCAAGAAAATGTGCCTCTGTATTTCATTCTAGTGGTTTCAGTTTCAGGCCTTAAATTTAAGTTCTCGGTCATTTGAGTTGATTTTTGTATATAGTATGACATAAGAGGACACTTGAGGACACTTTCATTCTTCTGCATATGAATATTCAGTTTTTCCAACACCATTTATTAAAGAGACTATTGTTCCCCTATTGTGTGTTCCTGCTACCCTTGTCAAAGATTAGTTGACCTGAAATGTGTGAGTTAAGCTCTGGGCTCTCTTTTCTATTCCTATGTATACTTTTAATGTCTGTACCATGTTGCTTTATCAAAGATTTATAACATTTTGAAATCAAGGAGAATGAAATGCAAATCAAAACCATAAGGAGCTATCTCGTACCCCCTGTCAGGATGGCTATCATCAGAAAAGACAAAAGATAACAAGTGTTGATGAAGATAGGAAGAAAAGGGAATCATTTTTACTTTATGTATGTCTGTATATGTGTATGTATTTTAGAGAGAGAGAGAGAGTGAGAGAGAGTGAGAGAGGAGAAGAGGGAGAGAAACAATCAAACGCAGCACTGAGTGTGGGGCCCAATGCAGGGCTCAAACCCATGACCTTGAGAACATGACCTGAGTTGCAATCAAGTCAGAGGTTTAAACCACTGAGCCACCCATGCACCCCAAAAAAGGAATTTTTGGTGGGAATGTAAATTGACAAAGCCAATACAGAAAATAGCACAGAGGTTCCTCAAAAAGTGAAAAATAAAACTACAGTATGACTCAGTAATTTTATATCTAAGTATATAGCCAATAAAAATAAAAACTGGACCTGGAAGAGGTATCTGCACTCACGTGTTCATTGAAGCCTTGTTCACAATAACTAAAATATGGAAACAACCTAAATGTCTGCCAGTGGATGAGTGGGTGAAGAAATGTAGTACACACACACAGAAAATACTAGTTAGCCTTAAAAAATAAGGAAATCCTGCCATTTGCAAAAATATAGATGAACCTGGAGCACATTATGCTGAGTTACATAAGCCAGACACAGAAAGACAAATGTTGCATGATCTCACTTATATGTGGAATTTAAAACAAACTCATAAGAAGCAGAGAGTAGAATGGTGGTTGGTGGCAGAGGAGGGATGGAATGAGATGTTGGTCAAAGGGTACAAGGTTTCAGTTAAGCAAGAAGAATGAATTCTGGAAATCTAATGTACACCATGATGACCATAGTTAAAAATACCATATTATATGCTTGAAATTTGCTAATAAAATAGAATTTTAATCTTCTCACTACACACACACACACACACACACACACTGGAAATTATGTAGAAGTGATGGGTAAGCTACTTGGCTTGGTTGTGATGATCATTTCACAGCCTATACATAAATCAAAACATCAAGTTGGGGGCACCTGGGTGGCTCAGTGGGTTAAGCCTTTGCCTTTGGCTCGGGTCATGATCTTAGGATCCTGGAATCAAGCCCCACATCGGGCTCTCTTCTCAGCAGGGAGCCTGCTTCCCTTTCTCTCTCTGCCTACATCTCTGTCTACTTGTGATCTCTGTCTGTCAAATAAATAAATGAAATCTTAAAAAAAAACATCGAGTTGGACACCATGAATATATACAATTTTTATATGTTGGAAACATCACAATAAAGTGAAAAAAGGAAGGGAAAGTATGTGCATACTATAAATCTCTTTCTCCTGTTCCTCCTTTTTCCTTTGTGTCTTTCTACCATATTTAGTTGTTATTTCCTTTTTCTGTGATAGCTATACTACTTTGCTTAGATATACTGTAGGGGTAACATTGAAAAAAAAAGCAAGAGAGGTTTATCTGCCACAATATTTCTACATCTTGGCAGTATTAACTGTAAGTACAATGAATTGTAATAAAATGTGGTTGAGTCTCCATGGACTTTGTTAACTTTCAAATTAAACTTTATTGATGTTTTATAGCTTCACATTGAGATTTTACAATTCTGTCTTTAATGAAATTATTTTATGGAACTAATGTTGTGAATTAAATTAATTATTTAAAAACTTAACCCCATACAAAAAATATTATCTGGTTCTTGGATGAAAAAAATGTGCAATGATAGTTTAAACAAGCTAAAGGTTGTTGAATAAAATATATTGGGTTAAATTATTTATTAAAATAGTATTATGGTTTATTAATACAAATTGCTATTAATGCAGGAGTTACAAAGATCAAAGAATAATCAGATGATTGGAAGTGTAATGTGTTTTCCTAGGTTTTGCCACTGTCCTTTAGATCAGTACTAAGCTGAGATAAATTCATGATTTTTTTTTCCATTTAGATTCCTGAGCTTACCATTTTTAAAATGAATGGATCTAGTTCTCTGTAGACATGAATAAAAGGTTGCAGTGTGTTCTCCTTACCAAAGACTAAAAAGAGGACATTAAAAAGTGCTCTGTCTAGAGCTTTATTTGTCTCCTTGATTGAGTTTTATAAGAAGCATTAAAGGTTAGGGAGTTGGGAGTCTCCTAGATTACTGACAAGAAAATAACTCATGAGATGAATTTGTCTCCCAAAACTGAAATCAACTTCAAGGGATATATTAAGGAAAACCAGACTTATTACTAAGATCTAGTCTTAAGTAAATATGTTTTATCCATGTGAGCATGTACACACACACACACACACACACACACACACACACACACACAGGATGCATTAACAAGTTATGTTAATTTTTTATAAAGAAAATATTCATAAGTCCCTCCAACTTTATAGCTCCAATCTTGAGTTTTGTTCTAACAATCCTACTGACTACATTTTTCTCAAGCCTTTATGGAGATATGATTCAAATGTCATTTAATTCACCAGTTTAAATTTACATAAATTCAATGGTATTTAGAATATTCAAGAAGATGTAGCCAGAAGTGCCTGGGTGGCTGAGTGGGTTAAAGCCTCTGCCTTTGGCTCAGGTCATGATCTCAGGGTCCTGGGATTGAGCCCCACATGGGTCTCTCTGCTCAGCAGGGAGCCTGCTTTCCCCTCTCTCTCTGCCTGCCTCTCTGCCTATTGTGATCTCTCTGAGATCTCTCTGTCTGTCAAATAAATAAATGCAATCTTAAAAGAAAAAGATGTAACCATTACCACAATAAATTTTAAAGCCATTATCAAAGGTTTTTCTAATCTGTAGCATGCATCAATACTTTATTTCCTTTTATTTCCAAGTAATAGTCAATTATGTGGATATACCATATTTAATTTATCTCTTTGTTAGTTGATGAACATAGTTGTTTATACTTTTTCACTATTTATTGGTAAAGTTACTGCAATCACTCATATATATATACATTTTTTGCATGGACTTGTTTTCATTTTTCTTCAAAAATTTTCCAGTAGTAGATTTGCTATGTCATTTGGTAACTCTATGTTTAACATTTGAGAAACCCCCAAATTCTTTCAAAGTGGCTGTACGACTTTACATTCCCACCAGAAGTATATGAAAGTACAAATTTCTCCCTATCATCGTCATTTGCCTTTTTAAATTGTAATCACTATGATTTGCATCTCCCTGATGGCTAATAGTAGAAATAATTTCAGATATGTTATTCTTGTAGTTATGCAAATCTTAACTTTCAGTAAAAGATGAATACTATTCTGTTTATTATTGATAACTATACCTTCTTCAGTTTAGTGATTATTTTAACACTTTTGAGATTGGAAATATTGCAGTGTCAGTAAAAAAAATGGTTTTAGTAGCATATTGCTTACGACTTTAATCAAATTTAACAAGAGTTATTCTGTGTGTTTATGTACGCATGAATTTGTATTCATGAGTTTATGTGTGTTTATGTCTGTGTGTGACACAGAGAGATATTATGTGTAACAGTATGTCTGAAGTAAGAATGTGCTAAATTCTGTTATTGATATGTAATAGTGGAGTTGTACCTAATAGGTGTTAAGTTCTAGAATCAGTTAATAAGAGGGAAAAATTAAAATCTACCTGTGAAATATCTTAAATTGCCTAGAAGTGGATTATGAAAATTTCAAAATCCAAGACTACTATTTTTAGTTTGCATGTTTGAAGAAATTGGAGCGGAGGTTGAAAACCAGTAAGTTGCTATCACGTTCATTGTTTCATAATTGTAGAGTGCAGCTAAGAATTACCTACCCCTGCCCATCTTTATGAAGAAAAGCCCTATTCATTTTTTTTTATTGGAATAGATGAATAAGGGAAGAAACCAAAATGTCTTATCTGGCCAAGAAATAAAGACCGTTAAAATTACAAACCAATTGATAAGTCTATGTACTAATAAGATTCAGGGTATTTACTCATATAAGTCACATTATTTCCTTGTTAGAAATTATTACCTCTTATTTTACTTAGTTTCTGATTATCTAGCAACAGTATTATGTGACTGAAAATAAGTAAAAGAAAAATAAATCTTTAATAAATTATACAAACTCGTAAAAGATTAGAGTCTGAGATTATGATTGAAATATAGTACATTTCCCACCAATAAAAGCATAAATTTTGTTCATTGAGCTCCATTTGAGAATGTAAGAATGAGTTGCTTCATATTTGAAGTACTTCCACGAAAATAGCTAATACAAAATCTTGTTCTGCATAGTCACCCAATTGTCAAGTTGCACTGACTACCTTATAGCATCTCTCCTCTCTCCTGCCTACTCTCTGTCCTGACAGTAGCTGTATGTCTTCTCTAGGAAACTTCCAGTCTTCTTTCTGCTTTTGCTATTTCTATTCCTTCCCTGTTTAAAACCCTCCAAAGCAAACTTCTCTAATATAACAGTTCTGTTAAAGCGGGATAAATAAGCAAAATTTTAAAAATTCTCAGTGTTTCACTATCGCCCAAAGAATAAAGGAAAAATAGGCCAAGGGTAGAAGTACGGCAGTCCATCAGGTTCTGACGGAAGTGGCTGATTGGATTGATAAATTCATAGGTAATTTTAAAATATATTTAACCACTGTCCCAGGGCTTTAATTTGGCACAGAGAGTATATGGTTTTAATCACTGTTTTAGTCCAAGTTCTATGAGAAGTAGATGTCAAGATTGGATTAAACATTCAAGGCATTTATTAGGGGAACAACTTGTGAACAAAAAATTGTAGGGGAAGGGAGCCAGGGGAGGAGAGGAGGGATGTCAGCCCATGATGCAGGTATAATCTTGAATGAAGGGAAAATATGGGTAAAAGTACCTTAATTTTCAGTAAAGTTCTTGAGAAAATTGGACATGACTGTCAGGGGTATCCTCAAGCCAAGGTTGCTCCTGAGAAAAATATTGTGTCTTCCAGGAATGGGCATGCCTTGCCATCTTTGCTGTGTTCAGTAACTGGTTGAGAGCAACTATGAAAACCATAAATCTGGTACAAAGACACTTTTGAATTTCGGACTACAGCAGTGGGAGCCTCTTGTAACTAAGAAATCTAGTAACTTCATTGTTGTGGCTGCCATAGCAAACAACGCACCCTCAAAAAGAATGCTTTCCATCTAGATTATGATTTGGAGATTATAATAGCTGAAAAATGGCTGAAGGAATTCCCATATAGGCACTTTTTGTCTTACCTCTAGAAAATAAATTTCCAATTGAGCAATTCAAAATCCATATTTTTCAAGGTACACTGCCTCTGAGTATCTAATTCATCAGTGTCCACCAGAAACAGAAGATTAAGTTTTAATGCCAGGATTTCAGAGTGATTATCCTAATTAGTATTCTCATAGAAGCATGCCCAGGTTTTAGTGCCTACCATCTTTATCAACACTTAGTAATGATAGACTTTTAAATTTTAACCAGTATATAATTATAGAGCTCTGTCTTATGGATCATGCTTTTGATGTCATATCTAAGAACTTTCTCACCTTACCCAAAGTCACAAAGATTTTCTACTATATGGCCATTTAGTTACAGTTCTAGTTTTACCTGTAAGTCTCTAATCCATTCTGAATTGTTTTACATGATGTGAGGTATGGATTGGTTCTCTTTTTAAATGCGTGCCAACATCATTTGTTGAAGGGAGTCTATTTTTTCCACTGAATTGTCTTTGCACCTTTATCAAAAATCAAATGAACACATAGGTCCACTATTTATTCTCTTTTTGTATATGCTAATATCACACTGTCTTATCACTTAATATCACACTTACTTTAGCTTTAGAGTAAAACTTGAAGTCAGATATTTTTAGCCTTCAACTTTGTTCTTCAATTTTGTTTTGGTTATTTTAGAAGTTTTTTTTTATTTAAATATAATTCTTAGGATCTACTTCAATTTCTACCAAAAAAATCTAGTGGTATTTCATTTAAGATTATGGTGAACTTGTTGAAGATAAATTGTGGGAAATAATCTTTAGTATTATTGATTATTCTGTTCCATGAATGTAGTATGTTTCACCATTTATTCAGATTCTCTTTAATATGTCTTAACAGTGTCCCATAGGTTTAAGCATACAACTCTTGTATTTCTTGTCACATTTGTCAATAACATGAAAAAGTATAAAATATTCATTTTATACTTTTTCATGTTATTACGATGTAATTTTTAACTTTGATTTCTGTATGCTCTTTGCTAGTACAATTGAATTTTGTATATTAGTTCCATATTCCTAATTTAAAATTACTAAGTGACTTATTTAGTAGCTTTCTTGGTAGATTTCTATATTTGTAAATTTTCTATTTAAAATATCATGTCATCTTTTTTTTAACATTTTTTAATTTTTTTTATTTCTTTTCAGTGTAACAGAATTCATTGTTTATGTACCACACCCCGTGCTCCATGCAATACGTGCCCTCTATAATACCTACCACCAGGATCACCCAACCTCCCAGCCCCTGCCCCTTCAAAACTCTCAGATTGTTTTTCAGAGTCCATAGTCTCTCATGGTTCATCTCCCCTTCCAATTTCCCTCAACTCCCTTCTCCTCTCCGTCTCCCCATGTCCTCTGTGTTATTATGCTCCACAAATAAGTGAAACCATATGATAATTGACTCTCTCTGCTTGACTTATTTCACTCAGCATAATCTCTTCCAGTTCCATCCATGTTGATACAAAAGTTGGGTAATCATCCTTTCTTATGGAGGCATAATACTCCATGGTATATATGGACCACATCTTTCTTATCCACTCATCCGTTGAAGGGCATCTTGGTTCTTTCTACAGTTTGGTGACCATGGCCATTGCTGCTATGAACATTGGGGTACAGACGGCCCTTCCTTTCACTACATCTGTATATTTGGGGTAAATACCCAGTAGTGCAATTGCAGGGTCATAGGGAAGCTCTATTTTTAATTTCTCAAGAAATCTCTACACTGTTCTCCAAATAGGCTGCACCAACTTGCATTCTCACCAACAATGTAAGAGGGTTCCTTTTTCTCCACATCCTCTTCAACACACGTTGTTTCCTGTCTTGTTACTTTTGGCCATTCTAACTGGTGTAAGTGGTATCTTAATGTGGTTTTGATTTGAATCTCCCTGATGGCTAGTGATGATGATCATTTTTTCATGTGTCTAATAGCCATTTGTATGTGTTCATTGAAGAAGTGTCTGTTCATGTCTTCTGCCCATTTTTTGACATGATTATCTGTTTTGTGTGTGTTGAGTTTGAGAAGTTCTTTATAGATTCTGGATATCAGCCTTTTGTCTGTACTGTCATTTGCAAATATCTTCTTCCATTCCGTGTGTTGCCTCTTTGTTTTGTTGAGTGTTTCCTTTGCTGTGCAGAAGCTTTTGATCTTGATGAAGTCCCAAAAGTTCATTTTCACTTTTGTTTCCTTTGCCTTATCAAAGTGGTTACTTCCTATGTTCTCCTCTATGATTCTGATGGATTCCTGTCTTACATTGAGGTCTTTTAACCATTTCGAGTTTATCTTTGTGTATGGTGTAAGAGAATGGTCGAGTTTCATTCTTCTACATATAGCTGTCCAATTTTCCCAGCACCATTTATTGAAGAGACTGTCTTTTTTCCACTGTATATTTTTTCCTGCTTTGTCGAAGATTTTTTGACCATATTGTTGAGGGTCCATATCTGGGCTCTTTACTCTGTTCCACTGGTCTTTGTGTATGTTTTTATGCCAGTACCATGCTGTCTTGGTGATCACAGCTTTGTAGTAAAGCTTGAAATCAGGCAACGTGATGCCGCCAGTTTTATTTTTCTTTTTCAACATTTCCTTAGCAATTCGGGGTCTCTTCAATTCCATACAAATTTTAGGATTATTTGCTCCAGCTCTTTGAAAAATACTGGTGGAATTTTGATTGGAATGACATTAAAAATATAGATTGCTCTAGGCAGTATAGACATTTTAACAATGTTTATTCTTCTGATCCAAGAGCATTGAATGGTCTTCCATCTTTTTGTGCCTTCTTCGATTTCTTTCATGAGTGTTCTGTAGTTCCTCGAGTACAGACCCTTTACCTCTTTGGTTAGGTTTATTCCCAGCTTATGGTTCTTGGTGCTATAGTAAATGGAATCGGTTCTCTAATTTCCCTTTCTGTATTTTCATTGTTAGTGTATAAGAAAGCAACTGATTTCTGTACATTGACTTTGTATCCTGCCACATTACTGAATTGCTATATGAGTTCTCGTAGTTTGGGGATGGAGTCTTTTCGGTTTTCCATATAAAGTATCATGTCATCTGTGAAGAAAGAGAGTTTGGTTTCTTCATTGCCAGTTTGGGTACCTTTTATTTCTCTTTGTTGTCTGATTGCTGTTGCTAGGACTTCTAATACTATGTTGAACAAGAGTGGTGAGAGTGGGCATCCTTGTCATGTTCCTGATTTCAGTGGGAAGACTGAGCTTTTTCCCATTGAGGATGACATTTGCTGTGGGTTTTTCATAGATAGATTTTATGAAGTTCAGGAATGTTCCCTCTATCCCTATACTTTGAAGTGTTTTAATCAGGAATGGATGCAGGATTTTGTCAAATGCTTTTTCTGCATCAATTGAGAGGACCATGTGGTTCTTCTCTCTTCTCTTATTGATTTTTCTATCACATTGAGTGATTTGCCAATGTTGAACCATCCTTGAAACCCAGGGATGAATCCCACCTGGTCATGGTGGATAATCTTTTTAATGTGCTGTTGGATCCTATTTCCTAGGATCTTGTTGAGAATCTTAGCATCCATATTTATCAGGGATATTGGTCTGAAATTCTCCTTTTTGGTGGGGTCTTTGCCTAGTTTGGGGATCAGGGTAATTCTGGCTTCATAAAAAGAGTCTGGAAGTTTTCCTTTTCTTTCAATTTTTTGAAACAGCTTCAGGAGAATAGTTGTTATTTTTTCTTTGAAAGCTTGATAGAATTCCCCAGAGAGTCCATCAGGTCCTGGGCTCTTATTTTTTGGGAGGCTTTTGATCACTGCTTCAATCTCGTTACTAGATATCAGTCTATTCAGGTTGTCATTTTCCTCCTGGTTCAATTTTTGGAAGTTTATAGTTTTCCAAGAATGCATCCACTTCATCTAGATTGCTTACCTTATTGGCATGTAACTGTTGATAATAATTTCTGATGATTGTTTCTATTTCTTTGGTGTTAGTTGTGATCTCTCCCTTTTCATTCATGGTTTTATTGATTTGGGTCCTCTCCTTTTTCTTTAGGATTAGTTTGGCCAATGGTTTATCGATCTTATTGATTCTTTCAAAAACCATCTTCTAGTTTCATTGATGCATTCTATTGTATCTCTAGTTTCTATCTCATTGATCTCTGCTCTAATCTTGATTATTTCCCTTCTTGTGAGTGGGGTTGGCTTAATTTGTTGTTGATTTTCCAGTTCTTTAAGGCATAGAGACAGCTGGTGTATTCTGGATTTTTTAATTTTTTGAGGGAGGCTTGGATGGCTATGTATTTCCTCCTTAGAACCGCCTTTGCCATGTCCCATAGCTTTTGGACCAAAGTGTCTTCATTCTCATTGGTTTCCATGAATTGTTTAAGTTCTTCTTTGATTTCCTCGTTGATCCAAGCATTCTTTTTTTTTTTTTTTTTTTTTTTTTTATTAGAGAGAGAGAGAGAGAGCACAGGCAGACAGAGGCAGAGGGAGAAGCAGGCTCCCTGCTGAGCAAGGAGCCCGATACGGGACTCGATCCCAGGATGCTGGGATCATGACCTGGGCTGAAGGCAGCTGCTTAATCAACTGAGCCACCCAGGTGTCCCTGATCCAAGCATTCTTAAGCAAGATGGTCTTTAGCTTCCAGGTGTTTGAGTTCCTTCCAAACTTTTCCCTGTGGTTGTACTCCAGTTTCAAAGCATTGTGATCTGAGAATATGCAGGGAATAATCTCAATCTTTTGGTATTGGGTGAGCCCTGATTTGTGACCTAGTATGTGATCTATTCTGGAGAAGGTTCCATGTGCACTTGAGAAGAATGAGTATTCTGTTGTTTTAGGGTGGAATGTTGTGTATATATCTATTAGGTCCATCTGGTCCAATATGTCATTCAGTGCTCTTGTTTCTTTATTGATTTTCTGCTTGGATGATCTGTCAATTACTGAGAGTGGCGTGTTAAGATCTACTATTGTTAATGTATTCATATCAATATGACTCTTTATCTTGATTAACAGTTTTCTTATGTAATTGGCTGCTCCCATATTGGGGGCATAAATATTGTTAGATCTTCTTGGTGGATAGTCCCTTTAAGAATTATGTAGTGTCCTTCTGTATCTCTGACTACAGTTTTTAGTTTAAAATCTAATTTGTGTGGTATGAGAATTGCTACCCTAGCTTTCTTTTGAGGCCCACTGGCATAAAAGATGTTTCTCCATCCCTTCACTTTCAGTCTGGGTGTATCCTTAAGTTCAAAATTGGTCTCTTGTAGACAACATATGGATGGGTCCTGCTGTTTTATCCAATCTGCAACACTGTGTCATTTTATGGGCACATTTAGGCCATTCACATTGAGAGTGATTATTGAGAGATACATTTTTATTGATGTTGTGTGAAGTCTTTGTTTCTATAGATTGTCTCCATATATTTCTCTTCAATGATATTCTTAGGGTTTTTCCTTTTTTATAGAAACCCCCGTAATATTTCCTGCAGTGTCAGCTTGGTGGTCACATACTCTTTTAAACCTTGCTGGTCTTGGAAGCTCTTTATCTCCCCATCCATTTTGAATGTCAGCCTTGCTGGATAAAGTATTCTTGGTTGTATGTTCATCTCATTTAGCTCCCTGAATACATCTCGCCAGCCCTTTCTGGCTTGCCAGGTTTCTTTGGAAGGTCTGATGTTATTCTGATGGGCTTTCCTCTGTACATAAGGAATTTCTTTGCCCTAGCTGCTTTCAAGAGCTCCTGTCTACAATTATGATTCATCATTTTCACTATCAGGTGTCTTGAGGTCTGTCTAGATTCTATGATCTTGGGGGGAGACCTTTCTGCCTCTAGTACATGAACATTGGTTCCATTTGCCAGATTGGGAAAATTTTCATGGAGAATTTGTTCAACTATATCTTCTAGTCCTCTTTCTTTCTCATCCCCCTCAGAGATTCCAATAATTCTGACTTTGGAATGTTTCATAGCATAATTTATTTCCCTAATTCTGTTTTTGTGGCTTCTAGGCTGTTTGTTCCAGGCTTCCTCCTGATCCTGTTTCTCTATCTGCTTATCCTCCAGATCACTAATTCTATCTTCTGCCTCAGTTACCCTAGCTTTTAGAGAATTTAGATTAGATTGGATCTTATTGAGAACATTGTGAACATCATCCCTGGTGGCTTTCACTTCTGCCCTAATCAATTCCATTCTGTCATCCAGGGCTTTCTCCAACCTAGCTATTGCCTGGATAATTGTTAGCCTGAATTCCCTTTCTGACATACTGTCTATGTCCATATCCAATAGCTCTGATGCAGAAGGCGCAGTCTATGAATTTTTCTTCTTTTGGGCATTCCTCCTCCTACTCATTTTGGTGAGAGATGGCTGAACAGATGTGTAGCTGAAGGTATCAACCGTGGTTCAGGTAAGGTGAACCCTGGAATGCTTCTGAGCAACCAAGAGTCCCCACCCAAAAGAAAGAAAAAAGAAAAAGAGAGAGAGAGAGAGAGAGACAGGAAAAAAAAATAAATAAAAGAGAAGGCCCAGCCCAAATGGGCCCCAAGATAAGATTTATGATGTATACAAGCAAAAACAGACAAACAAAAAGACCGACAAAAGTAAATGACAAGATAAAAAAATAAATAAATAAAAACAAAACAAAAAAAAGAACCTCATCAAAATGAACCACAAGTATAAGATTTATACACTACCAGGACAAAAACAAATACGTAGAAACACTGGCAGAAGAAAAAGATGGAAGAGTGGTTATAAATTCTCAGTGTGGGCAAGGAAGGTTATTTTGATTCTTCCTGGATGTATCTTAATATCTTTGTTAAAGGACTCAACTTTCCTAAGATAAAGGGGGATTGAAAACTGGTTTACCTATAGGGGTAGCATTGATTGGGGAAAGGAGATTACCTTGAAGTTTATCTCTATATGAATATTAAAAAAAAGAATAAACTAAACTAAACTAAACTAAAATTAATTAAAAACAGAAAAGCAAAAGAAAAACACAGGTATATGTATCAAAAAGTTCAGGTTAAAAGGAATTTGATATACTGGACATCTCACTGTGATGGTAAATAGGTTAAAAAGTTATATCTATCTATTTAGATAGATATTATTATATTATTATTATTATATATTATATTATTATTATTTTATATAATTATATTATTATTTTGGCCATTCTAACTGGTGTAAGGTGGTATCTCAATGTGGTTTTGATTTGAATCTCCCTGATGGTTAATGATGATGGACATTTCTTCATGTGTCTTCATGTGCCTGATAGCCATTTGTATATCTTCATTGGAGAAGTGTCTGTTCATGTTTTCTGTCCATTTTTTGATGTGGTTATCTGTTTTGTGTGTGTTAAGTTTGAGGAATTCTTTATAGATCTTGGATACCAGCCCTTTGTCTGTAGTGTCATTTGCAAATAACTTCTCCCATTCCGTGGGGTTGCTTCTTTGTTTTGTTGACTATTCCCTTTGCTGTGCAGAAGCTTTTGATCTTGATGAAGTCCCAAAAGTTTATTTTCACTTTTGCTTTCTTTGCTTTTGGAGATATGTATTGAAAGAAGTTGCTGTAGCCAATGTTGAAGAGGTTAATGCCTATGCTATTCTCTAGGATTTGAATAGACTGCTGCCTCATGCTGAGATCTTTTATCCATTTTGAGTTTATCTTTGTATATGGTGTAAGAGAATGGTCAAGTTTCATTCTTCCATACATAGCTGTCCAATTTTCCCAGCACCATTTATTGGAGAGACTGTCTTTTTTTCACTGTATATTTTTTTTGTACTTTGTCACAGATTAGTTGACCATAGAGTTGTGTCCAAAACCTATGGGACACAGAAAAGGCAGTCCTGGGGTGGGAAAATATAGCCATCCAAGCCTCACTCAAAAAAATGGAAAAATCGAGAATACACCAGCTACCTCTACACCTTAAAGAATGGAAAATCAACAACAAATTAAGCCAACCCCACACACAAGAAGGGAAATAATCAAGATTAGAGCAGAGATCAATGAGATAGAAACTAGAGATACAGTAGAACGCATCAATGAAACTAGAAGACGGTTTTTTGAAAGAATCAATAAGATCAATAAACCATTGGCCAAACTGACCCAAAAGAAAAGGGAGAGGACCCAAATTAATAAAATCGTGAATGAAAAGGGAGAGATCACAACTAACACCAAAGAAATAGAAACAATCATCAGAAATTATTATCAACAGTTATATGCCAATAAGTTAAGCAACCTAGACGAAATGGATGCATCCCTGGAAACCTATAAATTTCCAAAACTGAATCAGGAAGAAGCTGACAACCTGAATAGACCAGTATCTAGTAACAAGATTTTAGCAGTGATCAAAAACCTCCCAAAAAACAAGAGCCCAGGAGAGTTCTACCATTCAAAGAAGAAATGATACCTATTCTCCTGAAGCTACTTAAAAAAATAGAAACAGAAGGAAAACTTCCAGACTCTCAATGAAGCCATTACCCTGATCCCCAAACCAGGCAAAGACCCCATGAAAAAGGAGAATTTCCGACCTACATTCCTGATGAATATGGATGCTAAGATTCTCAATAGGAGGATCCTAGCCAACAGGATCCAACAGTACATTAAAAAGATTACCCACCATGACCAGGCGGGATTTATCCCTGGAATGCAAGGGTGGTTCAACATTCACAAATCAATCAATGTGATAGAACAAATCAATAAAAGAGAGAAGAACCACATGGTCCTCTCAATTGATGCAGAAAAAGCATTTGACAAGATACAGCATATGTTCCTGATTAAATCTCTGTGTTTAATTTTAAATAGTTTGTTGCAATGTATTAAAGTTCACAAATCTTTTCTTCTGCAAAATCAAACACACTGTTAACCCTTTAAGTGTATTTTTTTGGGGGGTGCCTGGGTGGCTCAGTGGGTTAAAACCTCTGCCTTCGGCTCAGGTCATGATCCCAGGGTCCTGGGATAGAGCCCCACATCAGGCTCTCTGCTCAGCAGGGAGCCTGCTTCCTTCTCTCTGCCTGCCTGCTTCCTTCTCTCTCTGCCTGCCTCTCTGCCTACTTGTGATCTCTGTCTATATAAAAAAAAGTCATTTTTTTTGTCTCAAATATTAACATTTTCATTTGCAGGAGTTCATTTACAGTCTTTTTATTTTTTTTCCTAATCTTCACTTAACTCATGGAACATATGAAATACAGTGATAATAATAATTGTAAAGGCCTTATCGTATAATCTTAACATCTATGTCAATTTGCATTTTCAGTTAATTGATATGTATCTTCAGTACATTACACATGTCTGTGCTTCTGTATGTGTTTGGTAACTTTAGATTGGATGCCTAACATTTTGAGTTTTACCTTGCTGGGTGCCGCATTTATTCCCATAAATGCAAGCTCCCTGTAATTATTTTTGAGCTTTGACCTTATAATTGATTTCTTAACTCTTGGACTAATTGGGGGTTTGGATTGGTAAGACTGGTAGAAACTAATGGAAGATAAATACTAAAGACTACCTGATACTATATATACCTACCTAGAAACATTCCAAATGAATTGTGTCTATGATACTTATTTCCTTCCTGCCTAAATGTAAATACACTTTATTAATGTGTCATTTAACAAATTGTAACTAACAAATAACAATAATTGGCTGGATATTTTCTTGGAAACTTTAATCTAGATCCGATAATCTGACTCCATCCCTTGAAAAGGTAGTAGTTCACACATTTAATATTTCCCCCAGCATTCTCTTCTCTCCTGAGTAAGATGTTTCAATTATATTTGACTGTCTAGATTATTAAAAAAATAGAAAGATACAAGTACAAAATGATCAAGTACTTTCAAATATCTAAGTAGGTCATAAAGCTGTATTTTCCTATGTCTTAGTGTTTTGTATGTATATGTATATACAAAATACATATACATATACATATACATATACATATACGTATGTATATGTGCGCATATATATATTATATATATATTATATATATATGTTTGTATTTACACTCCCATCAGTGGCAGACTCCTGCTTGGTCTTTCTCCGAGGCATGCCAACATTTTACTGAGTTTCTGCCTATAGTGATTTGAGTTATAGAAATTGAAGTACTTCATGGTTAAGCCTTTTTCTATATACTGGACCTCCTCCTGATGCAAAAGTAGATCTGCTTTCCAATGGTTATTGAAATTCATTTCATTTGAAACTTGGGGGGAAAACCAGGAAAATTTATGCTCAGCACTTTGAAGATTCAGAGTAATACCAGGGTTTGCCTTCTGTTTTGCTTTTCACAGTTGCACATACCCAAGGGGAAGTGAATATTTATTATTTCACAATGAAAAGACTAATTCTTGTCCAATTAAGTAATAGTCTATGGTTAGATTTACATGACCTCTGTCTAGTGAAGTAGATAACTTCAGGGGTCAGGGAGAAATTTCATACAAGCCCGTTGTAAAGAGTGGGAAAAGGGGCTGCAGGTGTATTGTGTAAGACTGAAGTTCAATTCCTACTGCAAACATAATAGAAAAGTATCATTAATTTATATCCTATGAACATTTAGTTTTATCTTCTAGGAACACCTATTTTTTTTTTTTAAGAACGTCTGTCTTTTTGCCTTTCTTTGTAAGAGAAAACTATATTTATTTAAAGTAAATAAAATCAGGTTTTAACTATGAGACTTCAAAGATTTTAGTTATTCCCACATTTAAAAGCATTGACTGTTTAACATGGCTTTATTTATGAAGGACTGTTTTTCAGGGTCCTCAGTTAATAACTGCGGAATCAAATTTTTGTAGAGTTACTTCTACCAATAACACTTCAATTGTTCCTTCTTATTTGGAGTATTTTTGGAATACTGGAAAGAGTCTTTTTGAAATCAGTCTTCATCACTCAAAGGCCAAAAATCTATAGTAAGTTTTGAAGATTTTGCATCCTGAAGAATGAGCAAGAGATCTTCATTATCTGTTAGAATATTGTGTGATGGGAATACTCTGAGGCATTATTCATGATATTCTTCTTAAGCTCAATAATTCCCCTTTTGTTTTATTTACAGTCATCTTCATATATAATATATACTGATATATTTTTGTTCCTGTTCAGGAATGTCTGTTCTAATGCAACTCTTAATTCTTTCACTGCCAGATGGGTCATATTTAAAGATAGTATAGCAACATACTAACTTTCTGTAAAGAACAATGTGTCAAAACATTTATTGACTCTGAAATAAAATATAATGAATTAGTAAAACAGCTTTGCACTGCTTCATAAAATAATGCTGCAAGAAGGTGTTAACAGTGAAAAGAAGTGTGAGCTTTGAGTATAGGATCAAGTAATGAGACAAGATTATCATAGAATTCAGACTTGGGAAATTTCAGCTCAAGTGTGGATACAGAATCCAAAGTGGGTTGGAATTAATGGCTCAGAGTAAAGTATTGGAAGCCTCTATGAAAATGGTAATTGCATCGTGTTGCTGGAAGAGTTTCTTAGAACTATCCACTTTGCATCTCTTTCCAGTTGACTCCATGGTCCAGTTGCATTGAATTTTTTTCTGATTTCACAAATACCTCAGTGAGGGGTGCCTGAGTGGCTCAGATGGTTAAGGGTCTGCCTTCAACTCAGGTCATGATCCCAGGGTCTTGGGACTGAGCCCCACATCAGTCTCCCTGTCTGCTTGGTGGGAAACCTCCTGCTCCCTCTCCTTCTACTGCTCCCCCTGGCGTGCTCTCTCACTCTCTCTGTCAAATAAATGAATAAAATTTCTTAAAAGAGAGAGAGAGCTGTGTGATTATTGAAAAGTAGTTGAAAATGTGGTAAGAAATATAAGCAAGAGGGAACCAATGCTGTAGGAATTATTTGGAGGTTTGCATGACTTCTGTGTTGGAGAGGATGGCAAGGTTATTTAGAGAAGCCTTTGTTTACGCAGTGTTCTCAAGCTGTTCTTCCATATCTCCCCATGTGCAAGTTCTTTAACATCCTCCACCATGAGATCATGTGCACCTAATACAAGATACAAAGGAAAGTAAGACTCTCATAAAAACTGACAAAGAATACTTGATATTATGGTCTATTGAATACAAACAAGACTAATTATTTTGGAATCTTTCAACCATTGATCTTTTATGATAATCTTATTTCCTGCAACCTTTCATGTTATTGTCCCAGAGAGAGGTGAGGGAAATGGAAAGAAGGAAGATATGGCATAAGAAATAGAAAGACCTAATGGTGGAAGTTAGAGTGAACTCTGGTACAAAAGAAGACATAGCATAAAAGACAATAAAATATGAATATTTTTACATGTCTCCTTTGCACTGGCCATCCTTAGGGCAAGAGAAGATAGGGGCACGTAGAAAGACCCACATAGGTTTGGGAAGACACGGAAAGCTCATGTTCAGTGCTCTATGCCCCCTTTTGTGGTGTTATTGAGACTGGAAGTCCTCCTAGAGAAGTCCTACATGTGGCATGGCACAGTGGACATTATGCTAAGAGTGTCCAAAGGAGCAGCATTGTGGAAGGAGGTCCAGAAACATCTGCTACATAGCAGTGCAGGTTGCTTACAGCCTGAATATACCTCGTGGGAGATCCAGATATTAGAGAGGGAGCCACAAAATACCAACACATCTCAGCTGATTTTAAGAGGAAAAAAAAAAAAAACATGTTAGTATGAAGTCCAAACTTTAAGTTTGAAAAACTACTCTAAAGCAGATAAGATAGAGTTACTACAAAAGAGCACTATTTCTCCATGGACAAGAAGAAAAATGCGTTTATATTTGCTTAAAATAAAAACACTTCTGTAAGTGCTTAATGAAGTAGTAAAGTTGACCCTTGAACAACATGAATTTAAACTGCATGGGTCTACTTATATGCAGATTATATTTGATAAGCACAGTACAGTACTATAAGTATATTTTATCTTCCTTCCGATTTTCTTGATAACACTTTCTTTTATCTAGTTTCCTTTATTGTAAGAATATAGTATATAGTACATATAATGTACAAAATATGTGTTAATAAACTGTTTATAATATCATTAAGGCTTCTGGACAAAGGTAGGCTATAGTAGCTAAGTTTTGGGGGATTCAAATTATATACATGATTTTTCAACTGCACAAAGGTTCAAGGGTCAACTGTGTGTATAAGGACTACAAAAGTAAAAATTCGAGGTCAAAGGTCAAAATAAACTTTTGGTTTTTAATAGCTTTTTGAGTAAGCAACAGAAAAAAAACTTAAAAATAAAATTTAAAAAATAAAATCATTAACTTCTATCTTGGATTTACTTTCAAAATTAATTTTCCACAAATTAGAGCCTGTGTGTCCTGTCCTTTTTCTTTTCTATTCTTTTTCTCATTTCTTCTTTTTTTTCTTGCTCCATTCATCCCTTTCTTTTTTGGGGGGAAAAACTGAGATAATTTAACCTGTATCTTGTTTACTTTTATTAATTCTGGAATAGCCCAAGACATATTTATTAAAGGTGATCACTCCTTCATTCAAGTTTTCCTTTCTTCCTGAAACTCTAAATTACTCACATATTAGACTTTAATTTATTCTTAATGTCTCTAAAATTTTGTTTCAGATTTTCCAACTATTTGACTCCTGTGCATTTATTTAACCTGGCATGCAGTTTCTTACTTTCCTTTTTAATTGGTTCTAATCTGTTCTAAACTTGTTCATAGAATTTTACTTTTTTTTAAAAATTTTATTTATTTATTTGACAGAGAGATCACAAGTAGGCAGAGGGAGGCAGGTGGTGGGGAGGGATGCAGAATCCCTGCTGAGCCGAGAGCCCAATGTGGGGCTTGATCCCAGGAACCTGAGATCATGACCTGAGCAGAAAACAGAAGCTTAACCCACTGAACTATGCAGGCACCCTAGAATTTTACTTTTAATAACTAGATTTTAATTTTAAAAATGGGTTTTTGGTACTTAAAAAAAGCTGCACTTTAATTATTTTAATCATATTATTATTATTATTTTTGATGTGTAGTCAATGTCCTCTTTTAGTTTTCAAACATATTGAGTGTGTGATTGTGTGTGTGTAATGTAAATCTCCACATATATCGTTTTTGTACCTTTTATTCTACTGCAGTTTTACAGTTTTTGCTGGCTTTTGATCATGGTAGCTTGTTCCCTTGTGACTTGGTGATTTACTTTTATTTTTGACTCATATTCCTTGGACATTTAATTGCAAGGATTACTGAAGTGAGTTCCTACAGAGAGAATCTGAGTATATGCTGACAAATTCTGGGGAGCAATATCAAGGTTGGATTAAAGTTGGACACTTGGAACAAAAATCTTTACCAGGTATTGTTTTCCTGCAGATTTGTGCAAGTTCAGACTGCAACGTGAGTATTGCTTTCAGAGAAGACACCATTTTCTCCATGTAATACTAAGATTCAAGACAGGTACCTGGGTATAGAAGAAGAGGGTGGCAGAGGTGGTATCTTTCTTCTTCAACCTTCCACTAAATATGTAATCTTTAATATAAAGCCAAAGTTTATGCAAGTTCAACAAGTGGATGTAGATAAATACCTCTTCCATTCTCTGAGAATCATTTTGTACTCTGGCTTTCATAGTCTATAGCATATGACGAATTTCTTTCTTTCTTTCTTCCTTCCTTCCTTCCTTCCTTCCTTCCTTCCTTCCTTCCTTCCTTCCTTCCTTCTTTCCTTCCTTCTAGTTCATCATGCATTTAAAAGATGATTTTTATATTTACTTGATGTTATTAGATGCTGTCAGTGGTTAAGTAATTCAGGGTATGTGATGAACCAGATTACTGACAAGGGAAATGCAAGTCTTGACCCCACAAAATAAACAAACAAATAAATAAGTACTGAAAACAACAGCTAATTAAAATGTCTATAAAGATGCATATCTCAATGTTATGAGATAAATTGCGTCCCCCTTCCCCACACCAAAAGATATGTTTGAGTTTGGAGTCTTAACCCCTAGTACTTAGGAATGCAATTTTATTGAAGATAGACCATTTAAGGACGTAACAAAGTTAAAATGAGGTTATTAGGATAGTCCTTAATATATATGACTGATATTCTTATGAAAATCTTGATCACAGATCTTATTATAAAAACCTTGGCACAGAGGTTAACTGATGGGTAAGATTCACATGGTGTCTCATAGGCCTTTGAGTAGTCTAGAAGAGCCTCATGACCATCACATAAGCCAAGAAATAAGGTAGTTATAAGCAGCCACAGGTGTTGTGTTAACTTTAAGCTGATGTTATGGTAGGGGTGTGTAGGAGTTTAAGGAACTTTAGTAAGATAATTGGGGAGGTCCCCTGAAGGGGTTCATGGAAATTAAGATCTGAATGACAACAAGACAACCATGGGACATTCCTGGTAACAGACATCCATAAAGAAGGAGAAGCAAAGGCAAAGATTCAGAGAAAGGTACTGGCTATAGTTTTCACGGAAAAGAAAAAAGATCACTGTGATCATGGATTGGTAAATGATGGCAACTTGTACTTAATACCCAGCAGGACTGAAGAGCAAGCTCTTGTAAAAATAAATCAACCAATGTCCACTATACGAACATTAAATATTCAGGGCATTTTTTCAAGGGAATGTCCTACACAGAGTTCAGTGGGTTTATAATCATGAAACACTTGGCTGTCTAGAAATTGCCCTCATCTTTAAAACATATGGTCAAAAATCTAACCCACAAGTAATAAGAAAGAGGTTGATACTTCCATGTTACATCCTGGGACTCCAGTTCCATGGGCATTTATTGTCCTCATTCTGCACGCCATAAAATAGAGGCTTAGAGAAGTTTATCAGCTTGCCCTTGTATCCCAGAGCTTATAAATTCATCTCTTAAAAAAAAAATCCCACCATATCTCATTTTATTCCACACTTTACAACTAAACTCAACCGCCTCTGAGTACAAACTGAGTCCATCCTTCAGGACATCTATGTTTATCAAGAAAAAGGGGTAGAACTTGTTGACCAACGAGGCTTCTCCAACAGGTCAGAATGTGTCCTTGTGCACATCACTTCACTTAGTTCACCCAAGAAATACTGATTAAGTTCTCACTGAGTGCTGAATATTCTCTTTGAAGTAGGGTACACAGCAGTGAACAAGACAAAGACAAATCCTGATTGCTTATGTTCCAGCTGGAGAGCTAGCCAATTAACAACAGTGTTAAGAAAGGGAATGAAAAGCCAAAACACCTTGAAAACAGAGACACACAGAGTCATGTGAAGACTGGAGTTTTGCTGCCACAGATGTAGTGAGCTAATATACTAATGTTTATTTACCATTTACTCTGCATCAGAGACTCTTATGTGTGCTTTGTGTGTATCAACTCATTTAACATTCAACTGTCTGTGGTGGGGGCTGTTGTCTTTCTGTTACAGACAAATAAACTGATATATAGAGAGGTTTAATAACTTCCCAAGAACAGACAGCTAGTAGGTGCAGAACTGAGGTTCTAACCCAAGTTATCTAAAGTGTGCATATCCTCTACAAACCATTTTAATATTGATATTTTTAAATGCATACCTTCTAAAATGTGTGCTTTTTGTTGTGTCTTTGATATGGTCCAGCTATAGCTAAAAGCCAAGAAACAGAGGGAAACAACCATCTAATGTTGCCTCACCTACCTTCACATTTATCCTTCTTTTCTTATTTTGTCTTTGACTTCCGTTTTCTGCTTCATATTTTAATAAATTTTATGAGACATTCATCTAATTTCGTTCATCATAGTCCCTCCCACAATGATACTCTAATCACCTGCCTATTTGTCTCTACGTATTAATAGCTACAGGAAAGTGATGCCACTGTTCTTTTAGTGGAATTCATAATCACCGTAGCATCTGTCCGTCCACAATTTGATGTGTAGGGAGAGATCACCAAGTATGCTTAAAAGAGCAAAAGCATTAAAATAAGATGAATTGAATCTTTAATAATAATTCTAACCTAATAATCAATCTAATAATAATTAATTAATCTAATTAACCTAATAATAATAATTATGAGAGAATAATAATTCTCTAATAATTGGAGGTCATTAAAAACCTCAGCCTCAATTTTCCCATCTGTAACATGGGGACAACAAGGAAACCTTCTCAAAAGACTCTTATTTGAATAATTTCATCTATTCCTTATAAAACACTCAATAAATAAAAACAAGGTAATGATAATGATGCATGACACTACTGCTGGAGGTAAATCAGTTGCCTGCAATGGTTGGTTGGAAACTGAATTGCATAGAAACGAATCATGATTTATTTATTTATTTTTTCAAATCATGATTTAAAGAGAAAAAAAGAATAGAACTACCAAAAAATAAAAGTAAATTAGAAAGTAAAAGCAAATCCCACCCTTATAACACTTTCCCAGCATGATCTTTGATGGTGATAGGACATAAAATCTTGTAATTTATTCAGCGAAAATCTCTACTGATCTGTTGTGTTTCTCACAGTATTTATGGTAGCTGAGTTCTTTTTCATTATGATTGTGTGCTGATATTATGTGTGATATTTAGCTAGAATTTACATTAGAAAGAATAATTTTATAGATCATTTAATGCTAAACTGTCTCAACCAAATGAACAGCCCACTTCTAATGCCATAGTAGGCCAGGGACACACTACAAAAATGCTATAAATTAATGTCCTGGAGTCAGTACTTTTTTATTCAGCATATTATCACATAGGTGAAGGCACTTCAAAATATCTGTGAGGGGAAACTTGACAAAGATATGGAAGTTGTTGTAGTTAGCAAAAGAAAATCATCCCTTCATGTTTTTGTTTTGCTAGTTCATTGAAGATTAAGGAGATCCCCCACTGGGTGGAATAGTCAGTTAAGCTATTAACTCTTGGTTACAGCTCAGGTCTTGATTTCAGGGTAGTGATACTGAGCCCTGCATTGGGCTCCAAGCTCAGTGAGGAGTCTACTTTTGTTTCTCTCTCCCTCTGCCTCTGCCTCTCCCATTTGTACTCTATCTCTCTCTAAAATAAATACATAAATCTTAAAAAAAAAGGATGACCCAGATCCTCAATGCAGAAATAGTGACACAAAACACAGTCCATGATACAGTTAGGTTGAATAACTACACAGTTAAATGAATAAAAATCCACACACAGTTAAATGAATAAAAATCCAAACCCAGGAGAGCAGAAAATATTTACAAAATAGAGACACAAGGAATTCTTAAATGTCAACAATAAGAAAATAAACAACACAATTAGAAAATGAATGAAAGATTTCAGCAAATACTTCAGAAATGAAGAAAAAAAAGTAAGATATGGTAAATAAATGCCTCAAAGAATAATTAACTTTATTTGTCACTAAGGGATTGCAAATTAAAACAACAATGTGATACTAGTCCACGCTGATGAAATGGCTAACATTTTAGAAACTTACAATACCATTGCTGTCTGAGTTGTGAAGCAACAGGGACTGTCATTTATGGCTGATGGGAATCCAAAAACAGTACAGCTGCTTTGATAGATAGTCTGGCAATTTCTTTCAAAACCAAATATAGTCTTACTATATAATCCCATATTTGTGATTATACGGATTTATTATTTGAAAACATGTCTTCATAAATACCTGTACATGAATCTTTCCAGCAACTTTATATATAAACATCAAAAAGTGAATGCAAACAAGATATCCTTCAATAAGTGAGTGGATTAAAAATAAATAAATAAACAGTGGTCCATCCATATAATGGAATATTATCCAATGACAAAAAGAAATGAACTATCAAGCCATGAAACGGATTAATCTTCAAGGCATATTGTTAAGTGAAAGAAGCCAGGGTAAGAATCTACAAATTTAATTATTCTAATTCTATAACATTCTGAAAAAAAAATAGAACTATAGAAGCAGTGAAATGTTTGCCCATGGTTTGATTGAGGCCTGGGAGGAAATTTGAATAAGTAAAGCACAAGGAATTTTTATTTATTTTTTTATTTTTTTAAAGATTTTATTTATTTATTTGACAGACAGAGATCACAAATAGGCAGAAAGGCAGGCAGAGAAAGAGGAGGAAGCAGGCTCCCCGCTGAACAGAGAGCCCGATGTAGGGCTCGATCCCAGGACCCTGGGATCATGACCTGAGCTGAAGGCAGAGGCCTTAACTCACTGAGCCACCCAGGTGCCCTGGGAATTTTACTTTAGTGAAACTATTTTTTATGATATTATACTGGTGCATATAACACATTGAACACTTGTTAACACTCAGAAATTTATAGTGCAAAGAGTAAATCTTAGTGTATGCAATTTAGAAAAAAAAAATAGGAGTTTGGGGGAATCCCCAAATACAATGAAGAATATGACAAAAAGAGTCCAAATATGTCAAAAATATGTCTAAGAACCTCATTGAATAAGTGGGAGAATATGGCATTGGCCTAAGTCACTTTGCAAATGAGTGAAGTCTAACTTCACTAACACCAGAAAAAAAACCCTCCATATAAGCATTGTACATTAGTTAATGAACTTGTTTCCTACAAAATAATGAATTACCATTTCTGTAAATACTATATAATTATAGTGGACTTGAACAATTAAATAAATGTATGACAGATGGTGGAAACTAGTTTTCTTTCTGTGGACTAGGAGGTTACAAATAGAATAATACACTAGGTTGACCCATAAAGTGTGGATTAGAGTTGGAGACATCAGTATAAACATATGTTCAACTTAACATAGATACATATGGTTACATATGGAAGTATTTATTGCTATGTATGTATATGCATTTTACGGCATAAAAGTAATGAAACCCCAGTAAGCAATGAATACACCTAGTACCGAGAAATTAGTTTCTAATACCATCATCCAATAAAAGGAACAGAGCTCCTTGGAGAAATGACAGATCCCATGACTGGGCAAGAAACATACATATAGAGCTTACAGCAGTTTGTAATACCAAAAAATAAGAAATTATTCAGACAAACAAAATACAGAACCAACCAATCCACCAAACAAAAAACCCCACAATGATAAGGATACGTTACAGGAGTATTGGGGCCAACCGAAAGAGATCTTAGTGGCCAACCTGACTGAGCCACCCAGGTGCCCAGTCCTACTTTTTTTTTTTTTTTAATCTAAAATTTAACCTGAAAAAAAAAAGTGTGTTTAAAAATTTTTAATCCTAGTATTTTATTGTTTGATGGTTTCTGGCTCTCCATATAAACAATCATGCCCAAAGAAAGTAAAAAATAACAATTTTATTTCTTCTAATACAATCTTGCTACCTTTCATTCTGTTTCTCCCTTATTATCAAGAATGTCCAGTAAAATATTAAATGAAGCTGGGCTTCCCAACATCAGTGAGCTTCCCAATATCACCCTTATGTGTTTCCTATTTGGCATTTTTTTTTTTAAAGATTGTATTTATTTATTTGACAGAGGGAGAGGGAGATCACAAGTAGGCAGAGAGGCAGGCAGAGAGAGAGGTGGGGAAGCAGGCTCCCCTCCGAGCAGAGAGCCCGATGCGGGACTCGATCCCAGGACCCTGAGATCATGACCTGAGCCGAAGGCAGAGGCTTAACCCACTGAGCCACCCAGGCGCCCCCCTATTTGGCATTTTTAAGATAAACTTTGATTTGTTCAGATTTTCTCTATGTGGATAAAAGTGAGAGTTGAAGAAATTTAGAGGTAGGAATCAATAATAGTAGTTACCATTTATGACTCCCTGTGTGTAGATTTTAACCTAGACCGTTTTACCTAGATCTTTCTGAATCTACAAGATCACATGGTGAGTAACTTTGTAGACACTTAATTCACCAGTAGAGTGGGTCCCAGAGAAGTTAAGAAATTTGCTTATTGCTCAACGGCACAAAACTCGTCTACCAGAGACAGACAAATCTCTCTTGTGCATCCAAAATAGCATATACTTTAAATAAGTGATTTAAGGAGAGTTAAAAAATGTACAGACATTGATATATCACAAAACAAGATTCCAGAGTGTCAAATTGAAGGCTGTGAAGAGAAATGAGCCCGAGTCTGGAAGATAAAGGAGGAAGTGAGTAGGGTTCCATGGTGAGGAGGCTATAGTCAGGGTTCAGGTTGTGTGATGTTACACGGCACAGATCAGAGTAACGCCAGAGCGCAGGAAGGAAAGGGACAACACCAAGTAGGGTCAAGATCAGAAATGGCACTTTGCGTTTAAGTGTAGCCCACATGCTCTGGCCTTCAGATGCACAGACACTTTAGCAGTAAACACAATCATGAAAGAAATACCCACCTGCTCAATCATACCTGACTTCAATATCTGTCTCCACCACCTGAGAGCTGTGTGATGTTACACAAACAATTTAATCGTTCTGTTTCAGTTATCTGATTTGTATAAGGGAAAGAACAATGATAGAAACCACATGGTGTCATTGAGAGGATTAAGTAAGGTAATGTGTTGTAAAGTACTTAACAAGGGCAAATAAATCTTCTGTAAAGACTGCCCTGGAGGAAGGAGTAATGAAAGAAATTCAAGGACTTTGGTGGAGAGAGTAAGGGAAATGTTGATGTCTATGGTGCAATATTCTGCAGTATTAGCTCCACACTGGAATCACTTGGGGACCTTTAGATAATATTGATGCTTGGATCCAACCCTCAGAAGTTTGACATAATTGGTCTGCAGTACAGACTGTGCTATGGAGAAATACTTCATTCCTCCTTCACCTGCTCGCTCTGCTTTACCTCCTTGCAAAGTCAGTCCCAGTTAGTATTTGGGGTCTTCCCCCTCTTTTCTACTCAGTGAGGTTACACCAGATGACTCAGATCTGGCCAACTGGAATCTTATTGTTCTCTGCCATGGGTAGATGCACCACCCTGTCAGGCCAGGAAGATATCCTCAGATTCACTGAGGCTTCCAAAAGACAGATACTCTAACTTGCTGGATTTGAAGTTGAGAGGGGTCAAGCTACAGCACCCAAATCTCTTCTGTCATGAAAGAGAGACTAAGAGATGGAGAGAAACTTAGCTCTGAGCACCTTAGTCAGCCATGCCTGAAGCTACTCTAAACCTTGCACTTCTAAGGGAATGGTGTTGGCATGCTCCCTTTTAGGCTTAACCTAGTTTGAATCAGATTTTCTTTCATTTTTGAGAGAAAGAAAAAGAGAGAGAGAGACTGACTGACTTAACTGATACATTCTTTTTTTCCCCATACTCAAATTCTTTGCCTATACATAAGTATGGTCATGATTCCCGATAATAGCGCTGCTCAAATAATTTAGCAAAGAGGCCACACTGGGTTAAGCATGACATTTAATTAACTAAAATCTAAGAGACATTCTCTCATGGCTGCTAGTCCCAGACAGAGCCCTGGGTAATGAGGCCACTCCAATAGGTCTCAGACCCTCACCTTCTGGGTTATACTGGAAGAACCAGTTTTCTGATCTGAAGTGGGAACTGTAGTGAAGCTTAGATCTCAGTAGGCAGTCTGAGTGGTTCTGAAACATTTAGTTTCTATTTGATCTTTCGCTACAAGTAGTCAGAAAATAGCTTGGCTTACACTACTCAGCAAATTCTCTCAAGGGCAAGGGTTCACGCCATGAGTTTTTTTCAGGTGTGATGACTAAATCTCCCACTTCATTTATTAAGGGGGTACACTCTGTTCTTTGGGTGCAGTATGGAATAGAAAAGAAACATTTTGCAGAAAGAGGTTGGGTGATGAGTGTGCATTGCTTTCCCCAATGCTGCATTTTGTCACATCAGCCCAGGATAAGAGCAGCTAATTAAAGAGCTTCTTGATGTTTTACCATAAAAGATAAGGAAAGAATGCCATTGGATAGTTAGCAAGAAGAAGAGTGATGTCAGTTCCTTCTGTGAATTCTTAGGGAATGGAATGGCAGCCCTACCCTTCTCCAGCTTCCCAGGTAGGTAGGACCTTTTCATTTTGGGAAAACAATTGCAGATTTTGTTGTAAAACTTAGCCACTAGAGGGTTCCTCTGTTCAGTTAGGGCAGATAATGTTGAGGCATCTATACACAGGAAGAGAGGGAGAAAGAGAAGGGTGGGGAGAGAAGGAGGGGAGATGGAGAGAGAAACAGTCACAGCTTTGCTTTAGTTCATTAACATCTGCCTGTATTCTGCTACAGGCTGTTGGCCAAGCATCTTAAATGAAATTGCTCCTCTTTGAAGAAGGAAAAGATTTTGCTATAAAATACACAATGGCATATTGATAATTATTGGTTCTTACTGGCTAGTCAATTAACATCAGAGTGAAAGATTAAGGTAGTTGGCTTCTTTTAGTCCTTCTCCCCTCCACCCCACCCTCATGGAAATCCTGATGGCTAAATTGAAAAAAAAAAAAAAAAAAAGGTGAAAAATATCTATTTGGTCATTCAGATAATGAAAATATATTTCTCCTGGCTCACAGCTCCCCAAACCTTGGAATTTCCTAATTAAGGAGAAACATAAAGATACCTTGGCTTGCTATGGGGTGACTTTTGGACCCCACCCAAGGATTGGGCCTGGTTGCCAGGAGAACCAACCCTGTGATTACAGTGTTGGGACTTTCAATTCTACTCATGACCTCCACAGAAGGGAGAGGGACCGGAGGTTGAATCTGTCACCAAGGACCAAGATTTAATCAATTATGCTTATGTAATGAAGCTCCCATAAAAACCCAGAAGGCTTGATGAACATGTGGAGATTTTGGGGAAAGTGACATGTTTAGAGAGAGTGGAAGCTCCTGGTCTTTTCTCCATGCCTTGCCCTCCGAACCTCTTCCATCTGGCTATTCCTGAGTTTCATCCTTTCATAAAAACCAGTGATCTAATAAGAAAAATGTTTCTCTGAGTTCTGTGAGCTTCTCTAGCAAATGTATTGAACCTGAGGAGGGGGTCGTGGGAATGAACCTCTGATTTATAGCCAGTCAGTCAGATGAACAGGTAGCAACATGGGAAAAATGCTTTGACTTGAAATGTTAGACTTAGATACAATTAATTCAGAAAATTTGTGAGCTTCTGTCATCGGATAAGTTGTACCCAAATAGCATCCTTCCTAAGTGTTTGGGTGTTTATAAAGGTGACTCTAAAAGAAGATTCTGTCTTCCTTGGCTTAGAAGTGGCCATGGATGACCATAAAATGAGGTCAGATCTTAACCTTTTTCTATTTTTCACTTAGAAACTTGAGGGGTCCAGATCATTAGTAAAAATGTCTCCTATAAGTGAAGTCTTTCTCAGCATTGTATGGCTAAAGCATTTTGGCCCATTTTTAGTTCTGCTGACAGTGGGAGTATGTTTTCAGGCTGGCTGAGATAGTGAGTCAGAGTGTAATAATTGTCCCTGCGTGGACATGCTCATTAAGCTGGTGATTTTATGGCTGCTGTTTTTGTACTTTTGTGCATATTGTTTTTTCTTCCCCCATTGGTAATGTCTTGAAGTCTTTTTCATGTATTTACATTCAATCAATCTTTTAAGACTGTTAGAATCTTAAAACATCTTCAAAGTCTTCTGTCCTCCCAGATGAATGATTCTTCAAAACTTTTAGCTCTTTAATCTATGCCTTCATTTGGCCCTTGGTCATGTGAATATGATCTTAAAATTTATTATCTTCATTTATTATTATTATTGTATAAACTACTGTTAAACATTATTTATGGAGATTTTTGCCACCTATATAAAGAGTGGAGAGCTGAGATTTAAAACTATGTCTGCTTGACTTTCATACATTAAATCATCCATCCATTAATTCAGATGAATTCCTAAGCATGGAAGACTTTATGTTTTTCAGAGAACTCCACATTGGCTATGATTAGTCCTGCATCTGTCTCCATCAAACAGTCCTCACATTGAGTTATAGATGTTTGATCCCCGGCCTTCTTCTGCATTGAAAAGGAAGAATCCTTGAGGGAGAGACTTGTTTTTTTCATCTTTGTATTTCCTGCATCTAATATAGTGCATGAGACATCTCAGGCAATTGTTCTTTCTTTCCTCCATTCATCCATCAGGTCACACATTCATTATATTTCAAAATGACATTGAAGCTTTACTCTGTCCCATGGACCCTACTTTCTAGGGATACCAAAATGAATCTGGCATTATTTTGCCTCCCAAAAAGTCACTGGCCAGTGGTGGGTCATTTGTATTTAAACAAACAGTAAAAAATGGCATTGTTATGACAGAATACACTGATACACTCATGGAATACATTGCTAGAAATGCCCAGGCTATGGGGCATTGGTTGAGCAGGGCGCTGACTCTTGATTTCAGCTCAGGACACAATCTCAGGGCCTGGAATTGATCCCTAAGTGGAGCCTTGCATCTGGTACCATGCTCTGCAAAGAGTCTGCTTCAGGAATCTCTGTCTTCCTCTGCCCCTTCTCCTCCCCCACCCTTATCACTCATGCACATGCTTTTGCTCTTTTCCTCTCTAAAATAAATAAATGCATCTTCTTAAAAAAAAAGAAGTGACCAGGCTGGGCAGGTTGAAGTTCAATCCCCTATTACATTTCCAAGACTCAAAGTATCATATTTCTTTTAATGCCAAATCGAGGATGAAAATAAGCACTAGTTGTTTTAAAGGATTTCACATGAGGGATGCCTGGGTGGCTCAGCTGGTTAAGCATCTGCCATCAGCTCAGGTCATGATCCCAGGACCCTGGATTGGAGCCCTGTATCAGGCTCTCTGCTTAGTAGGTAGTCTACTTCTCCCTCTCCCTCTGCCTGCCACTCCCCCTGTTTGTGCACTCCCTCTCTCTCTCTCTCTCTGTCAAATAAATAAATAAAATCTTTAAATAAATAAATAAACAAATAAATAATTTTACATGAAGCACATAACAATCCAATGAAATAATTTTACTACTTGCAAATATTTTTTAAAGATTTTATTTATTTGACAGAGAAAGACAGAGAAACAGAGAACAAGTGTAAGCAGGCAAAGGGGCAGAGGGAGAGGGAAAAACAGATTCTCCACTGAACAAGGAGCTCAATGTGGGACTCAATCCCAGGCCCTGGGATCATGACCTGAGCTAAAGGCAGATGCCCAACTCACTGAGCCACCCAGGTGTGCCTACTTGCAAATATTAAGAAGATTCCTAAACTGTTCACAGATACTATAAATCTGCATATAGGTGTTGAGCCCACCCAAAATAGAACTGTGTAGTATGCATGGGTATCCATGTATGTCCATAAGTGAGAGATGTATGAGAAAACCCAAAGGATTAGCCAAGGAAATACATACAGAAGAATCTGAGTAATTGCTGTGCAAGAATTGTTCTGGGTATGGGATCATGTGAGAATAAATGGTTTGGAAAAAGAATAGTATCTTCCCCTTGTCAAGTTCTTAGGATTAATGAGAATGTGTATTCTCCACAAGAAGGAGCTTATAGAGCTACAAGACACGATAGGTATGCTGTGGGAGGGCTCCGTTTGGAGGAAGGGAAGGGATGTGAGTCAGCTGAGAGAGCAGTCTTGATTTGACTCATTCCCTCTAATCTTTATTTATTCTCTCTGGGTCATTTTCTTATCCTTGATTTAAGATGCATTTCAATTGCAGTTGACTTAGGTTGTGATGGGAGGAATCGAGAATGAGACTCCAATGCTTTATTAAGTGTCAGCGAAGTGTTGGATTCTCTAAATTATTGCTCTTACTTGATATGGCAAAACATTTTATTCTTACCCCAAATTGTATGCATATGCGTATCTCTTATATTTTTAAAGAGATAAAATTATAAAATAAAGCAAATACTGAAGAAAGTATTGTTAAGTGTTTGGTGTGTGCGACTATGGACATGGAGTGTCCTGCCTGTCTGGTTAATGGCAAATTGCTAAAGGACATTTGGAGATCATTCAGAGCCTCAGGTAGGAGAGATGATTATCAATCATAATTGTACTGAAGGTTGGCAAAGTAATGGTTTGAATATAATTATAGGATGGAAGACAATGTACCTCACCCCTTTCTAAATGCCATTTTGCTTTCAGAATCTGGTGATGTTCTTTATAAAATCCAATATATCTTAGGGATAAAAATCACTACGTTAAAATTATCTCCATGTTCCAAATGTATGGCAATATTATAGCAGCAAGAAATCCAATCAGAATGAAAGGAAGGAGCTCTGAATTGTGCTCAGGGTGGATCACTGTAGATTTACAGAAAAGTTATAAACTAGATCCCTGTTTGTGAAGGGTTTGCATGAAACTCCTTTCCAATGAAAGAGAGACCAAGAATACTAACAAAGAAAGTATGTAAAGAGTTAAATCCTGCCTCAATGCTACCTCAATCTTCCCACTAAATTGATTTTATTTATATCAACTCAGTCTGGCTAGCTTATTTCTTGATTTTTTTTTTCTTTTAAAGAACGATGTGTCAAGGAGAGAATTACCTGACTCCACTCAGATCAAATTTCTTTATTTCACATAAAATAATGCCATTAGGAAGCAGGTGCAACATTTTATAACATTAAGAATTTCTCTCTTATTCCTCAAAGAAACATTCTGAGCTTTTAGGTTAACAGTGGTACACACAGAAAACATAAATTGGGAATAACAAGGCTGAAATTAGTTATTTTTAAAGGGCATCTTTCCAAATTGGACTTGATATGAGCTTTATTAACTGGTATGATGGCTGGCTGAGGGTGTCAAATCAAGAAAAATGACAAAAGGCTAGGTAGCTGGTCTTGTTTTACATCTTCATTAATGATCAAAAAGGAGCAAACAGCACATTAAATTTTGATGATATTAATTCAATAGCTTTTGAAAGCCCTAGTAAGGTCAGGGAAAGATTTTTTTAAAAAGCCTGTAAAACTTAAAATTGATGAAAAAAGATTGAAATGAGAGAAAGGAGACTTCCCAGAGCTGAGAACAGCTAATACTCAGAATCAACACTTAATGAAAAGGATGTACCATTAATGAGAACTACTGAATAATACCTCAGATTTATAATGGGAAAAATTAATGGAATTTGCAATATGACCCAAGGGTGAAAAGATAAAGATAAATTAGCATATTATGCCTAATATATGAATTTAAGAATGTGGGCATTTATACAAAATGAAGATATCACCCACAAATATTCTTCCACAGTTCAATCACAACAAATAAAAGCCATAAGAATCTTTGCATATCAATCATCCATAACACCTATGATTAAATTCTTTGTTTACTTCCAATATTAACCAGAATCATATCTGGGTCCTCCTATGATTTATAAGCCAAAGACTCAAGTTGTAATTCTATGTATTGGGAATGTAGCCATGAATAAAATAGACCAAATCCTGCCTCTACTGAACCTATGTTCAAGTAGAGGGAGATAAAAACAAACAAACAAACAAAACTAAAAGAATTTTAAGAATAAAATTAATACACAACAAAATAAACATATTTTGGAAAGTGTTAAAAATGTTATGTTAATTGCATTTGTGTTAGACCTTAACACTATAACACTATAAAAGTGTTAAAATAATACATTTAGCACCATTTCAGTTGTCTGTATAACAAATCACCCCCAATTTAGTGGCTTAAAACAGTATCAGTCATCTATTGCTATTATGCTGCATTTTCTGGGGGATTATTGAGGCTCAGCTGGGCAATGCTTTCTTGGGTTCTCTTCATGGTTTTAGTCAAATGGCAGCTGGGGCTGTGAGAATCTCTGACGCTTCTGTGCTCTGCTATCTGGTACCTGGCCTGGGAAGATCCAAATAGCTGGAGCTGTAATAGCCTCAGCTCTTTGAGCATCTTTCTCTGCCCTCTGTGGTCTATCCTTGTGATTTATCAGCATGGTGGCTTCAGAATAGTTCCGAGCTCCCCTGGGAGCAAGAGAGAAAACAGGTGGGAACCATAGAGCCTCTATAACCTAGTCTAGGATCACTCAGTGTCACTTTTACCACAATTCAGTGGTTAAGAAATGTAAAAGGTCCACCAGGTTCAAGGTGAGGAAATATAGACACTCTCTTAGGTTGGGAGGAGTATCAACATGTTATAAAAAGCACACATGGGACAGCGTATATACTACTGTGGTAGTCTGGGAAATACAATCTGCCGTGTCAAATAATAACTGATGCTCTATTATGTATAAGGCGAGTTGATGAGTTTTATGGCAAATAAATTTTAAGAGATTGAAGCTCAGTAAGTTGAAGTAATATCAAGTTATGGTAAAGGTTTACATATGTTATGTAATAATAAAAGATTATGAAAGGGCTGGCATAAGATGCTTGATTTTATATGATATATTTTATAGAATAGATTCTGTAAGGTATTTTTTTAAGATTTTATTTATTTATTTGAAAGAAAGAAAGCAAGAGATTGAGAGAACACAAGCAGGGGGAGTGGCAGAAGGAGAGGAAGAGACAGACTCCTTGTGGAGCAGGGGGAGCCCAATGCAGGGCTCGATCCCAGGACCCCAGGATCATGATCTGAGCTGAAGGCAGGCACTGAGCCAACTGAACCACCCAGGTGCTCCTATTCTCAAGTTTTGAGGAAAGAGATCACTGTGGAACATTCTAAGAAATTTCATGGTTGAAAAGGACTTTGATCTCTAGACTGGACTGTAGGCTGAGAAGGGGACAAGGTATTCCCAGGCTAGAAGAAGAATGAATAAAGCCTAGGGTATGAGAACATTCTTAGAAAGTCTGATGTGACAACTGAAAAGACAGGAAAATTTCATCAAGATAGTGATTTAAATAATAATAACAACAAAAACCCAGAAAAACTAGAAAGACTACAAAAACATAAACACCTATAGTATGGTCTGTATTGTATTAGAGAATCAAGGGATAAGTTAAGATCATGGCACTCCTTGAGTTGTGAACTATAAAGAAATCAGCAATGATATGGTAGTAGAATATTCGCACATTAAAACTGGGCTCTTTATGACTAAGTAAAAGGAAGACACTACGACAGTTTGCTAAGAAAGTAGAGTGAAGTGTGGAATACAGGTGTGCTCTGAGTGAAAGCCAAGCGGTAGCTCTGTTGGCTTTAGTGACGTGTTTCAGAAGTCACTCAAGGTCACTCAGAAGTCACACAGTAGTCACTTCTGTCACATCCTTTTGACTGAGGCAGTTACAAAGACCAGTCTAGTTTCTAGGAGACGAGTCTCTTCAGTATGCTTCTTAATTTTATATAAAGAAAGAAGAGCTAGAATGAAATTAGTTGTTGCTGGACCTAGATGGTCTCTTTGCCAGTCAGGGAAACCCTAGCAGGTAGTGCCCATGTTCTATTAATCTTCATAACCTTAGTGCTTGACACAGTGCTGGGCATAAGGTATGTATTTATTGAGTGAAAGAAAGCAGTATCCTCCTCCCCATTGGATAATGACTGATTTATAGTTATTTCTTAGGAGTTTTAATTTAAATTCTTTTTTTAAATTTAATTTAACTTTTTCAGTTTTCCAAGATTCATTTTTTATGCACCACATCCTGTGCCCTCCTTAATACTAGTTCTAGTTAGTTAACATACAGTGTAATATTAACTTCAGGTGTACAATGTAGCAATCCAACACTTCCATACAGCAGATGGTGCTCATCACAATAAATACACTATTTAATCCCCTTCACCTATTTCACAAATTCCCCAACGCCCTCCCCTGTGGTAACTATCAGTTTGTTCTCTATAGTTTTGAGTGTGTTTTTTGGTTTGCCTCTCTCTCTCTCTTTTCCCCCTTTGATTGCTTGTTTTGTTTCTTAAATTCTACATATGAGTGAAATCATATGGTATTTGTCTTTCTCTGGCTGACTTATTTCACTTAGCATACTACCGGCTAGCTCCACCTGTGTCATTGCCAATGGCAAGTTTTCTTTTTTATGGCTGAATAATATCCATATACATATTCTATTATATATATTACATTATATATATTCCAATATATAATGTATGTATATGTATGTATGTGTGTGTGTGCATGTGCACACACACACGTACACACACATACACACACATTTGGGCTATTTCCATAATTTGTCTATTATAAATAATGCTGCTATAAACATAGTGATTTTTTTTTTCCAATTCATTGGGTAAGCACTCAGTAGTATCATTGCTAGGTTGTAGAGAGTTCTATTTTTAACTTTTAACTTTTTTCAACTGCATATTGTTTTCCTGAGTGGCCACATAAGTTTGCGGTCCCACCAATAGTGCAAGAGAATTCTCCTTTCTCCACATCTTTGAAAACACCTGTTATTTCTTGTGTTTTGATTTTAGCCATTCTGGAAGGTGTGAGGCAATATCTCATTGTAGTTTTGATTTGTTTTCCCTTAGTGATAAGTGATGTTGAACATCTTTTCATGTGTCTGATGGCCATCTGTATGTCTTCTTTGGAAAAATATCTATGCTTGTCTTCCAACCATTTTTTATATTTATTTTATTTCTTTTCAGTGTTCTAGAATTCATTGTTTATGCACCATACCCAGTGCACCTTGCAATATGTGCCCTCCTTAATACCCACCACCAGGCTCACCCACCCCCCACCCCCCTCCCCTCCAAAACCCTCAGTTTGTTTCTCAGAGTCCACAGTCTCTCATGATTTGTCTCTCCCTCCAATTTCCCCCAAATCACCTCTCCTCTCCATCTCCCAGTGTCCTCTGTGTTATTCCTTATGCTCCACAAGTAAGAGAAACCATATGATAATTGGCTCTCTCTGCTTGACTTATTTCACTCAGCATAATCTCTTTCAGTTCCATCCATGTTGATACAAAAGTTGGGTATTCATCCTTTCTGATGAAGGCATAATACTTCATTATATATAGAGACCATATCTTCTTTATTCATTCATCTATTGAAGGGTATCTTTGTTCTTTCCACAGTTTGGCAACTATGGCTGTTGCTGTTAGGAACATTGGGGTACAGATGGCCCTTCTTTTCACTACATCAGTATCTTTGGGGTAAATACCCAGTAGTGCAATTGCAGGGTCATAGGGTAGCTCTATTTTTAATTTCTTAAGGAATCTCCACACTGTTTTCAAAAGTGTTCCAGCCATTTTTAATTGGGTTATTCACTCTTTGAGTGTTGAATTTTATAAGTTGTTTATATATACATACATATATATATTTTTTAAAAGATTTATTTATTTGTTTTATATATAGAGAGTGCAAGTAGAGGGACGGGCAGAGGAAGAGAATCTTCAAGCAGACCCCCGGTGAGTTGGGAGCAGGTGCAGGGCTCTATCTCATGACCCATGAGATCATAATCTGAGCTGAAACCAGCTCAACCAATTGAGACACCCAGGTACTCCATATAAGTTCTCTATGTATTTTTGATACTAACCCTTTATCAAATATGTCATTTGCAAATACCTTCCATTCTGTAGGTTGCATTTTAGTCTTGTTGACTGTTTCCTTCCCTGGCAGAAGCTTTTTATTTTGATGAAGTCCCAATAGTTTATTTTTGCTTTTGTTCCCCTTGCTTCAGGAGATGTATCTAGAAAGAAGTTGCTATAGCTAATGTCAAAGAGGTACTGCCTATGTTCTCCTCCAAGATTTTTAAAGTTCTTATTGTTTTTGGTGCAATTGTAAATGGGGTTGGTTCTTTAATTTCTCATTCTATGAAGAGAATACAATTTTTGCGTACAAAAATGTGACAGATTTCTGTACATTGATTTTGTATCCTGCAACTTTATTGAATTCATGTATCAGTTCTAGCAGATTTTTTTTTACAGTCTTTCAAGTTTCTCTGCATAGAGTATCATGCCATCTGTAAAGAGTGAAATTTTAACTTCTTCCTTGCCAATTTGGATGTTTTTCATTTCTTTTTGCTTTATGATTGCTGTGACAAGGACTTCCAGTACTGTGTTAAGTAACAAGGTGAGAGTGGGCATCCCTGTCTTGTTCCTAACCATAGAAGAAAAGCTCTCAGTTTTTTTCCCCATTGAGGATGATATTAACTCTAGTTTTTCATATGTGGGCTTTATTATATTGAGGTATATTATCTCTAATCCTACTTTATTGAGGATTTTTATCATGAATGGATGTTGTACTTTGCCAAATGCTTTTTCTGCATCTATTGAAATGATTATATGGTTCTTAGCAAATACATTCAGAACATTCCATCCTAAAACAGCAGAATACACATTATTTCAAGAGCACGTGGAACATTATCCTGAGTAGATTACATATTATATCACAAAACAGGCTTCAACAAATACAAAAACATTGAAATCATACAATGCACCTTTTCTGAACACAACACGATGAAACTAAAGTCAATCACAATCCATGGAGGTTAAACCAGATGCTACTAAACAATGAATGGATCAACCAGGAAATCAAAGAAGAAATTAAAAAATACATGGAAAGAAATGAAAATGAAAACACAATCATCCAAAACCTTTGGGATGCAGAAGAAGTGGCCCTAAGAGAGAAGTATGGAACAATATGGCCCTACCTCAAAAAGCAAGAGAAATCTCAAATAAACAACTTAACCTTATTCCTAAAGGAGCTAGACAAAGAACAACAAATGAAGCCTAAAGCCTGCAGAAGGGAGGAAATAATAAAGATTAGAGAAGAAAGAAATGATACAGAAACTAAAACAAAACAAAACAAAACAACAACAGATCAATGAAACAAGGAGGTGGTTGTTTGAGAAAAATAATAAAATAATAAAATTGATAAACCTCTAACCAGACTTATTAAAAAGAGAAAAAAAACAAATAAATAAAATCACCAATGATAGAGGAGAATTAACAATCAACACCACAGAAATGCAGACAACCATAAAAGAATATTATGAAAACTATATGACAACAAATTGGACAACCTGGAAAAAAATGGAAAAATTCCTATAAACATATAAAATACCCAAACTGAAACAGGAAGAAAAAGAAACCTTGAACAGACTGATAACCAGCAAAGAAATTAAATCAATAATCAAAAGACTCTGAACAAACAAATGTCCAGGACCAGATGGCCTCACAAGTGAATTTTACCAAACATTTAAAGAAGAGTTAACACCTATTCTTCTCAAACTATTTAAAAAAATAGAAAAAAAAGGAACACTTCTTCATTCTATGAGGCTGGCATTACTCTGATACCAAAACTAGATAAAGATTCTTCTAAAAAAAGCACTACAGGCCAATATCCCTGATGAACATGGATGTAAAATTTTTCAATAAATCCTAGCAAACCAGATCCAGCAAAACATTAAAAAAATCATTCACCACGACCAAGTGGGATTTAGTCCTGGGTTACAAGGGTGGTTCAATATTTGCAAATCAGTTGGTGTGATACACTAAATTAATAAAAGAATGAATAAGAACCATGTGATCTATGATTTCTTAAATCAGGTCTAAGATCCCCATAATTGTCCTTCTCAGTTAAAATGGTAGGTTTACACATGAAAAGGTGCTCAACATCACTCAGCATCAGGGAAATACAAATCAAAACCACAGTGAGATTCCACCTCACACCAATCAGAATGGCTAAAATTAACCTGTCAGGAAGTGACAGATCCAGTTGATGAGGATGGGGAGAAAGAGGAACCCTCCTACACTGTTGGTGGGAATGCAAGCTGGTGCAGCCACTCTGGGAAACAGTATGGAGACTCCTCAAAAGCTTGAAAATAGAGCTACCCTATGGCCCAGTAATTGCACTACTACTATTTACCCCAAAGATACAAATGTAGTGGTCCGAAGGGGCACATGCACCCCAATGATTATAGCAGCAATGTCCACAATAACCAAACTATCAAAAGAGCCTAGATCTCCATCAACAGATGAATGGATAAAGAGGATGTGAATATATATATGTATATATTCACATATATATGTATATGTATGTGTATATATATATACACATATATATATACACACACATACATACAATGGAATATCATGCAACCATCAAAAAACTAAAATCTTGCTATTTGCAATGACATGGATAGAACTAGAGAGTATTATGCTGAGCGAAATAAGTCAGTCAGATAAAGACAATTATCATATGATCTCACTGATATGAGGAACTTGAGAAACAAGACAGAGGATCACAGAGGAAGGGAGGGACAAATGAAATAAGACAAAGCCAGAGAGGGAGACAAACTATAAGAGACTCAATCTCAGGAAACAAACTGAGGGTTTTGGGGCAGTAGTGGGGAGGTATAGGGTGGCTGGGTGTTGGACATTGAGGAGGGTATGTGCTATGTTGAGTGCTGTGAATTGTGTAAGACTGATGAATCACAGACCTGTACCCCTGAAACAAATAATACATCATATGTTAATAAAAAATTAAAAAATAAAGTAAAATGGTAGGTTTAGTCACATATATGCCTAAATATGGACAACTTTATTGATCAGATTCTCCACCCAAGTTACACTCCACCCAAGGTAGTACCTGTTGATTAGCTAGTTTCCTTAAATATGCATATTTTTTCCTTTAACTTCTCATTGTGCATACATAGAGAGGAGTTAGAACTTGTGTTGTGGCATTTTGCAAAACCAAACTGTTCTTAGGTTGGGAATGATGTGGAAGAGATGCTCTTAACTTAAACTCATGGCATCTGTGATTCTGTCTTCATAAAGCAGTTGAGAATTCAATTCCTTATATTTTATATTGTAGTTTGATTTTTAATTTTTAATTTTTATTTTTTAAAGATTTATTTATTTATTTATTTATTTATTTATTTGACAGAGAGAGAGACCACAAGTAGGCAGAGAGGCAGGCAGAGAGAGAGGAAGAAGCAGACCCCCTCGCTAAGCAGAGAGCCCAATGCGGGGCTCAATCCCAGGACCCTGGGATCATGACCTGAGCTGAAGGCAGAGGCTTTAACCCACTGAGCCACCCAGGTGCCCCTGTAGTTTGATTTTTAATTGGACAGACTTTCATATTCATATCTTAGTCTTAGATACTTTGCTTAAAGTGATCTGTGTCTAGTAGTTCTTAATAGTATCTCACCAAATTTTGCAGGCTTTGCATCATTGCCCCAAACATTGACAACTTACCTGAATGGAGCAAGAAGGTAAACATAATACTGCGATCATTTTTAGAAACCCACTCCATTCCTCCCATATGCTCACTTCAGAATCATAGCTGATAGAGCATGACTCCCTCATTGCATTTTTGAATTTTGAATCAATAACAGCGATTTACTTCATAACCACACAAGTTAGCTGTGGTTGTACTTCCATTCTTCCCTACAAAATCTACCAGGCCATACTGTGTTATATAGAAACATAGAGTCTAATGTTTACTCTGAGAAGAATGAAGACTGGCTACAAAGAATAAACACAACTCTCTGAAAACCCATTACTGGTCTTCCTCCTCCTTCTCCATGTACAATGATTCCCTTGGAATGAATGATCTCTATCACATATGCTAGCTTTCTAAAACATAAAGCAATCAGTAAGTCTCACTTAAATGCCACTGCTTCCAGGAAGCCTTCCTTAAAGTGATCTAACAAGACTTTCAATGTTCATAGTGATGTTTATATATATTTTTAAATTATTCTTTCAACAAGTATTTATTAAGTACGTAATATATGAAGACATAGACTAATGTGTGTATAAAAATTGGTAAAGAAAACAGAAACAGATTCTGTCTTGCAAACTGGACTGATGATTTAAGGGAAACAAGTAGGGATCGTGTAATAATAAAAATGTGTGCTCCTGTGTCTGTATGTGTACATGCAGTGATGGTGGGTTAGTTACAAAAAGCACTCCAAAAAAGACTTGTAAAGGGGGTGACATTTAAGCTGAGAGCTGAAGAAGTTAATAGTGTAAAGGATATGACCAAAGCTAGGGCTAGGGGAATGGAGCTAGATGAGGCTGAAGGAAGAGCATCAGTTAAAGCTCTAGAGAATAAAGAGCGTAACATGTTCAAGACACTGAAGTCCCGAATATTTGGAGAAGCAGCAGGGGAGGCTTAGTTAAGAGCCAGATGTGGCACAGGGTTTAATCTTAACTCAAAAATGCTGTATAGAAAGCCATCGCAAAATCTTAAGGGATTTCATGCAATCTCATAATGAGTATCTTTTATCTTTTGAAGCCCACATGGTTTTCAATAGATTATTTACCTTAATTTCTTTTTCTAAGTGGCAGAAAATGGCTTGTCCTCAAGATTGATGGTTACCTACCTGGGTCTTTTCTATGGTACCTGATAGAAAGTAGATGTTAATTAAATAGTTGTTGAATTAAGTAGATGGTTATTAAATAGTTGTTGAATTAAAAAAATAATTTAACTACTTACTTTTCTCAGGCTCATCAACTGTTTGATTATATATTAGTTAGTATGTTTCAAATCCCCCCAGAAGTTTGTGGCTGTGTAAATAATCATTAATTATTTTGTACAATTCTCACAGTTTTTATAGGTCAGGATTTTGAATTTGGGGAGCAACTTGGTTGGCAGGTTCTGGCATTGAGTCTTTCATGAACAAGCAGTTCACTGGGCTGCAGTGATCTGAAAGCTTGATTGAAGTGGGGTCATCCCACTTGTGAGATGGCCCACTTGCATACCTGGAAAATTGGTGCTTTTTGTCTACAAGTCTCAGTTCCTTTCCACATGAACCTTGGGGCTGCTTAAGTGTTCTCATGTCATGGTGGCTGGCTTCTCTAAAGGAGTCATTCTATAGACCAAGGTGGAAACTGCAGTACTTTTTCTGATGTAGCCCTAATTCAGTGTTAGTGGCAATCACAAGAGAATGGATGCTGAGAAGCAAGGCTCATTGGAAGCCACCTTGGAGGTTGGTCACTACAGGTTGTAAGTACTTAATTCCAAATGTGTTCACCACAGATTGGTTAGGAGTCCTCAAGCCTTGTTTTCTTTTTTGCTAAGCCTGGTGTTCTCCAGCAGGGCTGTGGGTGAAATTGACTTTTCTATTGCAAAGATAATCTGGAGATTTTAAACCAGTTGTTCTAGTTTGTGCAGAAACTCACCTCTGATTACAATCCAATGTCTCTTGTGCTCTCAGCTCCATTTCTTTCTTGCTACCATGGGAACCAGATGGTAAACCTCTCAGGAGTACTGGTGGTTTTTAAAGCCTATTTACAAGATTACATGAGACAGCATGTCTTTAATTTGCTATTTAACTGAAGAGTAATATGCTACTCTATTTGGAAAATGGTTTTGTCAAGGTCCTGGAACAAGAGATAGGAAATTAGGATTTCTAGGATCAATTTCCTAACTGACTTATAAGTTGCTGTGTAGCCTTCAGCAAAGCACCTGATGTGCTTATGTGTAAAACAGGGATATGAAGAATAAATCCCTACTTCAAGGGAATGCATCATAGTCAAATTCATATTAATGTAATAGGCTTTGAAGAATCTCACAAGAAGAGTACTATGGGATGCAAATTATTATGGTGTAAAGCTTTTTGGGATAGAAGGTGCTATGTACCTGAGAAATATCAATCACTCTATTTCATTTGCCTTCTGATATTGCCTTTTAATTTCAAAAACTGTTGCATTTTCTAGAATTGTAACAGGGCAAAGGGCAAGCTCAAATTGCATTTTGTAAATGATACATTGTTTTGGTAGCTCTCTTTCTTATAACTTTAAAAGGGTTCCATCATTCTCATATGGAACTCACTCCTATAACCAAATAGCACTGCTCAAAGATAATAATTGCCTTTAATGCTAACAATAAAATGTATATCACACTATACCCATATTTTTTACTGCTTAAAGTGTGGGCTTAATAATTGTGGAAGTCTGAGGGAGGATAAAGAAAGAAGGAAATTAAACTATAAACTTATGGCATGATTATTACATATAATAGTGCATATAAAATAGTTGTGTGTAATAGTATATAACAGTGTATAATATATATACACATATATTTAGACATGTATGTGTATATATGCATATGTGTTAATGTATGTAATATATATTACATATACATATTTTAATGTGGTTCTAATATGTATTGCTTGTTTTGCATTTAATATCTGGTATATTTAGGTTCTTGAAAAATTATTTGGGTGCTGTCTTAGGAAAGGAGAGGGAGAAAGGTAGATTTTAATATATAGAAGTTTTACAAAGGACTCAGTTATAGGAAATGTTGACAGTACATGATAGGCACATCTGATCATAGTTCACAGTTCACAAAATTTAGAGTAGTTGGATTATTTTAGAGTTCTCTTTCTTCCCCAACATGTTTCCTTTTTATAATCAGTTATGCGGTCACATTTTACCTTTAGGAATCCATTAATCTCATGCTGTTTCTCTCTCAAAATCTCTTCTTGAGGATGAAGCCGAAATTTCTTCTCATGAGAAGTAAAAGTGACAGAAAGCCCTTTAAAATATGACCTCAGCTTAGAGAATTTGCAACTTGAACAAGAATGAAGGCCCTGTGGCAAAAGTTGACAAATGATCTTAAAGTGTCTCTTAGTGACAAGGAGACTTCTTCACTCACAACTATATGATTGGCTCTGCCCACAACAAATCCAATACCAATTTGGAATCGCATGGGAAGAGTGAGAAATGGTGAACAGGAAGTAAAGCAGAGTAAGAAAAAGGCAAGAGCAGAGTTATGGCACCTCAAGTAAATCTCCTTAGCACTATGTATTCTTATATTCTTGTCTCTCCAAATATGTAGGCATTATTATTTTTTTTTTTTATTCAGGGGGAAAAATCTCTGCTAATAGAAAAAAAAATATATGTGCATACCAAATCATTCCAAGAACTAGTACTTAAAATAATAAACATCTATTATTTTTCATGGTTTTGTGGGTTGACTAAGTGTTTCTTCTGGTCTGGGTCAAGTTGTTTGGGATAGAATAATTTAGGTCTGCCTCAAGAACATAGCTGGAAGCTGACAGTGGTTAGTCTAGGGCACCTCACCTATCTGTCTGATGACTGGGCTGATGTTACATGGGACAAAGTCATGTATATCTAATCACCCCACAGGCTAGCCCAAGTTCATTTTTATGGAGTTGAAATGTTCCCAACAATAACAACAGGCAAGACCCAAATGCACAAGCCTTTGCTGACAACACATTGCCCATACTCCATTGTACAAAGTAAGCCAAAGCCTAGGTCTGGCATCAAAAGACTGAGAAATTAACTTGACTTTTTGATGGGAAGAGTTAGAAATAATATGTGGCTTTTTTTTTCCTGCCCGAGACCATAAATTCTATCATTACATCTGGATTCTGTCCTTTGTTATTGGTCCCCCAACATTAAAAATATTTTCTTTCCTTGTTTCCCAATGGATATACAGTAGTAGAGTGTGCTCCTTTTGTCCTCATTAATAAAATATTTTCTTAATAAAAAGTATAAATTTTATTTATATTAAGGTGGTAATCATCCTCTTCCTAGGAATCTATCATTTTAACTTAGAAAAAAGTATATTGAGCCTAATGTCCTCATCATATGAACAGAATCACAGATTTCTACAGACAATTTGGAGACAGATATCTTAGGGTAAAATTAGGAATTCCTTTTAATTTTGAAATATTACTATAAATGCCAAGTGGTGACAAGTAGTCTTTTAAAAGAGTCACTATTTATCTAGAGAAGCCAGACTCAGCCTGTCCTTTAAAAGCAGTGTTAATACAGGAAGCCACCATCCATTGGAAATAAACTATTAGAGTATCTACTTGTCATTTACCATGTATTTCATGTGTTTTCCTTCTCTGTGTTTTTCCTGATATGTAGCTACACGTCTGCAATCTCAAATATGTCCACCCTTCTATACATCCATTTATCCATCCATTCAACTAATATTTATGTAGTATGTACTATGTGACTGTTAGAAATGTTGGGTATACCTCAGGGAAGATAATGGACAATGTCACTCCATGCCAACATGGAGCTCACCTTCTAGTGGGCACACTGGTTCTTTTCCTTTTGTTTTTCTAAACTCACTCTCCATCCTTCTCCACTCTGTTCTGCATTCCAGACTGTATCAACATGCATCTTTGCCCTTTTGGCTTTCAGAAGAATTTGAACAGTGAGAGGCATTGGCCGTAAAACAAAGGGTACAAAGAATGACATAATGGTATTACTCCCAGGGCTCAATTTTTGTTGGATTGCCATAGTTTGGCTACCCGTTTCTACTGAAGTTTCAGAGATATTGTTTTACATCAGAAACAAGGTGGGTACAATTATCATAATAAGCCACAGTTACCCATAAAAGAGGTAATCAGAGTGTTGGACCCATTAGGATCTGTTTTGATAGTTAATTGGCCAAAGAGTCCTGAAGACATAAATAGGTGAATAGCCTTCTAAAATTCTTCTTGACACATGTAGAAACAGACATTTTCTAAGTATGATACAGAAAAATTAAACTTGAGGGACACCTGGGTGGCTCAGTTGGTTCAGCAGCTGCCTTCGGCTCAGGTCATGATCCCAGCATCCTGGGATCGAGTCCCACATCGGGCTCGTTGCTCGGCAGGGAGTCTGTTTCTCCCTCTGCCTGCCTCTCTGTCTGCCTGTGTTCGTTCGCTCTCTCTGACAAATAAATAAATTAAACAATCTTTAAAAAAAAAAGAAAAATTAAACTTGAGCCACTGTCATAGAGATCATGGTCTTTACAAAAGGACCTAAGCTAATTAACTGATCCAGATTACTTGAGGGTAAGACCTTATCCCTTTGAAGAAGACACAGTAGTGTGGTCACAGATACACACCATGCATGTTTCCTTAAGCCTTCCCCAAAGTGGTCAGGCCCATTTCCAGAGTCACAGGGATCTCAAAAAAAGGTAAATGCTCAGACTTTCTTGTTGATATTTAGTAGCTTTGAATTTACAGCATCACTAGACCTAAAGTACTATTCTGGCCCAGTGGCTGCAGAGGATTTTGGAGATCAGGTGATAACTGGAAACTTAGGTAAATCTATCTCATAATATCTCCAGTGGGATTGAGGGTCCATCTCTTGTTTTGTATTCCAGATCCAGACTGTATTATAGAAATAGATACACTAAGTAATTAAAAGGATCTTCACAATGGTTCTCTGAACAGTCATCTTTTATAATAAAGGACATGAAGAAGTCCCTAGAAATTCCCCTCCCATGACAGCTTTTGCCCCTTCCCAAAGCTATAAAGGGTCCCTGGAAGAATGGCAAATTATTACTTTTATCAAAGTGCTGAGAGATGCAAAAGTCTTGATTTCCATATCATCCTTAATTACTCCACAAATTTTTGGTCAGAAAAAAAACTAAATGACTCATGGAAAATGACAGATTATTATAGACATAACCAGGTCATGCTGTAATTCACAATTATAAATCCAAATGGTATCTTGACTGAAACAAATAAACAGAAACTTTTGGCACCTGGTATACAATTATTGGTCTAGGGAAGTTTTCTGTTTTGTTTTGTTTTGTTTTGTTTTTTCCTACATCTTCATCAAAGATCATCAGAAATTTTTTGTCTTCAACTGGCAAGGACCACAGTATACCTATACTCTCTTGCCTCTGGGTTGTGATAGTTCTCCTACTCTCTCATTATATAATCTAGAGAATAAGGTGATCTTTTTTTTTTTTTTTTTTGTATATTTCTCCCCCTCTGTTTTAGTGAGGAGTGATTGATAAATAAAAACAATATATATATTTAAGATGCATAATATGGGAGAGGAGTCAAGATGGCGGAGAAGTAGGAGGCTGAGACGACATCAGCCAGCAGGAGATCAGCTAGATAGCCTATCAAACCATTCCGAACACCTACAAATCCAATAGGAGATCGAAGAGAAGAAAAACAACAATTCTAGAAACAGAAAATCGACCACTTTCTGAAAGGTAGGACCAGCGGAGAAGTGAATCCAACGCGACGGGAAGATAGACCCCAGGGGGAGGGGCCAGCTCCCAGCAAGCGGCGGAGCACAAAATCAGAACTTCTAAAAGTCGGCTCCACGGAGGGACATTGCTCCAGAGGCTAAACTGGGGTGAAGACCTCGTGGGGACAGCGTGGACTCAGGTCCCACGGGGTCACAGAAGGATCGGGGGTGTCTGAGTGTCGCAGAGCTCACAGGTATTAGAGTGGGGAAGTCGGCTGCGGAGACAGAGCCGAGATTTCCTAGTGGTCTGTGACACGGGCCGGTGCTCTGTGGCACTGGCCGGTGCTCTGTGCGAGGAGTCCCCACAAGATCCGGGGAGACTCCGACCCGGGAGAGCTCAGGGATCTACGGGGTTCGGAGACTCCAGGTGGGAGTCTGCCAGAGACAGTGACGCTTGGTCACAGGCTGGGTGAGCTCGGAGCGCTCCCAGAAGCCAGTGAGACGGGACTGATTACGCACGATTTTCTCTGAGCGCGGTCTGCGGGCGCGCGCGGTCTGCGGGCGCGCGCAGTGTCGGCGGGCCCGCGGTGTCGGCGGCCCGCAGGGTCTGCGGGCCTGCGGTGTCTGCGGGCACACGGTGTCTGCGGACGGACGCGCGCGCGCACTCTCCAGCGCAAATGTGGGCTAGGGAGTCTAGAGGGATTAAACGCTTTTCCCTGAAGGCGCACTGAAGACTGGGGCCCCTAGCTCTCGGCTCCTCTGAACCGGAGATTGGGAGGCCGCCATTGTCATTCCCGTCCTCCGGAACTCTACAGAAAGCGCATTCAGGGAACAAAAGCTCCTGAAAGCAAACCTGAGAGGATTACTTAGCCCGGCCCCTGGTAAGGGCTGTGCAACTCCGCCTGAGGCAAAGACACCTGAGAATCACTACGACAGGCCCCTCCCCCAGAAGATCAAAGAAATACAGCCAAGACCAAGTTCACTTAACAAGGAGAACAGCGGATTCTTATCTGGACAAAATGACAAGGCGACAAGGCGGAAAAACTCACCACAAAAAAAAGAGCAGGACACAGGACTGAAGGCTAGGGACCTAATCAATACAGACATTGGTAATATGTCAGATCTGGAATTCAGGATGACGATTCTCAAGGTTCTAGCCGGGCTCGAAAAAGGCATGGAAGATATTAGAGAAACCCTGTCAGGAGAAATAAAAACCCTTTCTGGAGAAATAAAAGAAATAAAGTCTAATCAAGTTGAAATAAAAAAAGGTATTAATGAGGTGCAATCAAAAATGGAGGCTCTTACTGCTAGGATAAATGAGGCAGAAGACAGAATTAGTGATATAGAAGACCAAATGACAGAGAATAAAGAAGCTGACCAAAAGAGAGACAAACAACTACTGGACCACGAGGGGAGAATTTGAGAGATAAGTGATGCCATAAGACGAAACAACATTAGAATAATTGGGATTCCAGAAGAAGAAGAAAGAGAAATAGGAGCAGAAGGTATACTGGAGAGGATTATTGTAGAGAATTTCCCTAATATAGCAAGGGGAACAAGCATCAAAATCCAGGAGGCCCAGAGAACACCTCTCAAAATCAATAGGAATCGACCCACACCCCGCCACCTAATAGTAAAATTTACAAGTCTTAGCGACAAAGAGAAAATCCTGAAAGCAGCACGGGACAAGAAGTCTGTAACGTACAATGGTAAAAATATTAGATTGGCAGGAGACTTATCCACAGAGACCTGGCAGGCCAGAAAGAACTGGCATGATATATTCAGAGCACTAAACGAGAAAAACATGCAGCCAAGAATACTTTATCCAGCTAGGTTATCATTGAAAATAGAAGGAGAGATTAAAAGCTTCCAGGACAAACAAAAACTGAAAGAGTTTGTAAACACCAAACCAGCTCTACAGGAAATATTGAAAGGGGTCCTCTAAGCAAAGAGAGACCCTAAAAGTATTCCCAGAAAGGAACAGAGACATTATACAGTAACAATCACCATACAGGCAATAGAATGGCACTAAACTCATATCTCTCAATAGTTACCCTGAATGTAAATGGGCTAAATGCCCCAATCAAAAGACACAGGGCTTCAGAATGGATAAAAAAACAAAACCCATCAATATGCTGCCTACAAGAAACTCATCTTAGACCTGAAGACACCTCCAGATTGAAAGTGAGGGGGTGGAAAACAATTTACCATGCTAATGGACATCAGAAGAAAGCTGGGGTGGCAATCCTTATATCAGATCAATTAGATTTTAAGCCAAAGACTATAATAAGAGATGAGGAAGGACACTTCATCATACTCAAAGGGTCTGTCCAACAAGAAGATCTAACAATTTTAAATATCTATGCCCCTAACATGGGAGCAGCCAACTATATAAACCGATTAATAACAAAATCAAAGAAACACATTGACAAGAATACAATAATAGTTGGAGACTTTAA